>WNWK01037342.1:0-18576 GCA_009830355.1 Cherax destructor | reverse complement strand
TGAACAAAAAGGTATAGTCAACAGAGTAAAGTCTGAGGCAGCTACTGTAAAAAGCTCTGTTCCACAAGGCACAGTACTTGCTCCCATCCTATTCCTCATCCTCATATCAGACATTGACAGGGATATAAGCCACAGTGCTGTGTCTTCCTTTGCAGATGACACCTGAATCTGTATGACAGTGTCCACCGTTGAAGACACTGCAAGACTCCAAGCAGACATAAAAAAAATCTCTAAATGGGCTGCAGAAAACAATATGAAGTTCAATGATGAGAAATTTCAATTACTCAGATACGGAAAACGTGAAGAAATTAAAATCTCATCGGAGTACAAAACTAATTCCAACCACACAATAGAGCGAAAAACTAATGTCAAAGACCTGGGAGTGATCATGTCAGAGGATCTCACCTTCAAGGACCATAACAATGTAGCAATTGCATCTGCTCGAAAAATGACAGGATGGATAATGAGAACCTTCAAAACCAGGGATGCCAAGCCCATGTTGACACTTTACAGATCACTTGTTCTATCTAGGCTGGAATATTGCTGCACACTAACTGCTCCTTTCAAGGCGGGTGAAATTGCTGACCTTGAAAATGTGCAGAGAACTTTCACCGCACGCATAAGTGCGATAAACCACCTCAAATACTGGGAATGCTTGAAGTTCCTAAACCTGTACTCTCTAGAACGCAGGCGGGAGAGATACATTATTATATACACATGGAAAATTCTCGAGGGATTAGTACCAAACTTGCACACAAAAATCACTCCCTACGAAAGCAAAAGACTCAGCAGGCGATGTAACATCCCCCCAATGAAGAGCAGGGGTGCCACTAGCACGTTGAGGGACAACACAATAAGTGTCAGGGGCCCAAGACTGTTCAACTGCCTCCCAGCATACATCAGGGGGATTACCAACAAACCCCTGGCTGTCTTCAAGCAGGCACTGGACAGGCACCTCAAGTCGGTACCTGATCAGCCGGGCTGTGGTTCGTACGTTGGACTGCGTGCGGCCAGCAGTAACAGCCTGGTTGATCAGGCTCTGGTCCAACATGAGGCCTGGTCACAGACTGGGCCGCGGGGGCGTTGACCCTTGGAATTCTGTCCAGGTAGACTCCAGGTAGACACTGACCACACAGACCCATTCTCTCATATGTGGGCCTACCAGCTTTCTCCCGCTTGATTTGAAGCCGTGAGAATTTAGGCGTATTAATACGTCCGAAACAGTGGCTCGTAAGACGTATATATACAACCGAAACAGTCAAAGGGTTAAATCCATTAGGAAAAGGCACCAATATGAAAAACAGTACAGAAGGGTTCAAATAACCAGAGAACAATCCAAATGCTACTCGTCAATCCTTACCTGGAGAGAGTTCAGGGGGTCAACGCCCCAGCGGCCCAGTCTCTGACCAGGCCTCATGGTGGATCAGAGCCTGATCAACCAGGCTGTTACTGCTCGCCGCACACAAACCGACGTACAAACCACAGCCCAGCTGGTCAGGTACCAACTTTAGGTGCTTGTCCAGTGCCTGCTTGAAGACAGCCAGGGGTCTATTGGTAATCCCCCTTATGTACGCTGGGAGACAGTTGAACAGTCTTGGGCCCCTGACACTTATTGTGTTGTCTCTCAACGTGCTAGTGGCACCCCTGCTTTTTATTGAGGGGATGTTGCATTGTCTGCCGAGTCTTTTGCTTTTGTAGGGAGTGACTCTCGTGTGCAAGTTTGGTACTAATCCCTCTAGGATTTTCCAAGTGTATATAATAATGTATCTCTCCCGCCTGCATTCTAGGGAGTACAGGATTAGGTACTTCAAACATTCCCAGTAATTGAGGTGGTTTATCGCAGTTATGCGTGCTGTGAAGGTTCTCTGCACATTTTCTAGGTCAGCAATTTTACCTGCCTTGAAAGGTGCAGTTAGTGTGCAGCAATATTACAGCCTAGAAAGAACAAGCGACCTGAAGAGTGTCATCATGGGCTTGGCATTCCTGGTTTTGAAGGTTCTCATTATCCATCCTGTCATTTTTCTAGCACATGCAATTGTTACAGTGTTATGGTCCTTGAAAGTGAGGTCCTCTGACATGATCACTCCCAGGTCTTCGAGATTAGTTTTTCGCTCTATTGTGTGGTTGGAATTTGTTTTACACTCTGTTGAAATTTTAATTTCCTAAGGTTTTCCATATAGGAGTACAGTAGACCCTCATTTAGCACGGTAGTTACGTTCCTGAAAACGTCGTGTTAGCTAAAATCGTGTTAGATAATTAAAAAAAACTTATGGGAAAAATAGGGTTACGTTCCTGGGAGTCCCCAAAACGCCAAACAAGTTTTTTTAGGACCAACAGATCTTACAAAAATAAAAGAGAATATGTAATTGTAGTTCATTATCGTGATGTATTATGTTGATTTTACTGCTTAAGACTACAAATGTAACAGAAATTATAGTATTTACCTTCAATTGTGGGTGCTGGTGTTTGTGGATGATTGTGAAGAGAGTGGAGAGTTATGCTGTGGCCCTACTGGGCTGAGGTGGATAGTAGAGGTTCTGGAACTGAAATCGATGGTTGTACTGAGTGTCTCTAACTTTAATGAAGTCATTCAGTAAGTCAGTCAGTAAGTCAGTTAGTCAAGTCATTCAGTAAGTCAGTCAGTCAGTCAAGTCATTCAGTAAGTCAGTCAGTCAAGTCAGTCAGTCAAGTCATTCAGTAAGTCAGTCAAGTCAGTCAGTCAAGTCATTCAGTAAGTCAGTCAGTCAAGTCATTCAGTCAAGTCAGTCAGTCAAGTCATTCAGTAAGTCAGTCAGTCAAGTCATTCAGTAAGTCAGTCAGTAAGTCATTCAGTAAGTCAGTCAAGTCATTCAGTAAGTCAGTCAAACAAACTTATGTTTACATCTTTTTATGTGTACAAAGTAACACTTTACGGCCACAGGTTATGTCTTGTCTAATATCTTTGTTTTCTTCGTTAATTCTAAGACTTAAATGCTTATACCTTTTCTTGCCACTTTGAGCAACACTGGTATGCCTATTGAGTGTCATGATTTCTTGACAGATACAAGATATAGTAATTTAAAGATCAAAACACAATTCACTCTCTCTTATTCTTCACAAACACAGCTGGCTTGTAGCAGAGGACTTTTTTTGACGCGTATGGAATACGAATGCTGGGACGGTGGGGTGTTGTGGGGGGGGTAGCAGGGGAAGGCGGGTGGTCTCCCCTGCTGTTCCACAATATTAGCGCCGGCCGCTTGAGGGAATGGTTATTTGTTTTTTCTTCCTGCAAACTGTAAGTAAGTTTATTCAGGTATACACAGATACAGTTACAAAGATTATCATACATAGCAGCATATGTGTAGAGAACCTAGGATAACCCAAAAGAGTCAGAGGGACTTATTTCCATTCTGTGACTTTTTTGGGTTATCCTAGGTTCTCTACACATATGCTGCTATGTATGATAATCAATGTAACTGTATCTCTGTATACCTGAATAAACTACTTTTACAGTTTGTGGGAAGGAAAAACAAATTCCCTTTCCTCAAAGCATGAGGATTCTTAGAGCGGTAAATAACCATGGGCTTACACTTGAAATCACCTGATGCATTACCGCAAAGGAGCAAAGTGAAGCGATCCTTTGCTGTCTTGAAGCCTGGTGCACTTTTCTCTTGCTGACTGATATAAGTTCATGTTGGCATTTTCTTCCAGAAAACACTTGTCTCGTCAGCATTAAACACTTGATGTGGCTCATAGCCACCCTCAGTAGGACCCCTACTGACTCAGTGGTTTAATCCACCGCTTGCAACCGAGCGCTCAAAAAATTTTCCCTTCCAGTGAATCACGTAATATAAGGTTTACGTCGTGTTAGATAAAAATGTGCCGCAGTTCTTCAATCGCGTAATACCAAAATGCGCAACATAAAGTCGTGCTAAATGAGGGTCTACTGTAATTGAAATTTCTCATCTTTGAACTTCATATTGTTTACTGAAGCCCATTTAAAGATTTGGTTTATGTCTGCTTGGAGTCTTGCAGTGTCTTCAATGGTGGACACTGTCATGCAGATTCGGGTATCATCTGCATGATGATATCTTTGTCTATTTCTGATGTGAGGATGAGGAACAAGATGGGAGAGAGTACTGTGCCTTGTGGAACAGAGCTTTTCACCATAGCTGCCCCAGACTTTACTCTGTTGACTACTACTCTTTGTGTTCTATTTGTTAGGAAATTATAGATCCATCTGCCAACTTTTCCTGTTATTCCTTTACCACGCATTTTGTGTGCTATTACACCATGGTCACACTTGTCAAAGGCTTTTACAAAGTCTGTGTATATAACATCTGCATTCTGTTTGTCTTCTATAGTATCCAGGACCTTGTTGTAGTGGTCGAGTAGTTGGGACAGACAGGAGAGACTTTCTCTAAACCCATGCTGCCCTGGGTTGTGCAATTGATGGGTATCTAGATGAGTGGCGATCTTGCTTCTTAGAACCCTTTCAAAGATTTTTATGATATGGGATGTTAGCGCAATTGGTCTGTAGTTCTTAGCCAATGCTTTACTGCCCCCTTTGTGGAGTGGGGCTATGTCTGTTGTTTTTAATAATTGCAGGACGACCCCAGTGTCCATGCTTCCTCTCCATAGGATAAGCACGTGATTGGTTCTTCTTGCAGTTCTTGATGAACATGGAGTTCCATGAGTCTGGGCCTGGGGCGGAGTGCATGGGCATGTTATTTATCGCATTTTTGAAGTCATTTTGCGTCAGGATAATGTCAAGATCGGTTTTGCATCTATCAAGTTCTTTGGCATTCTCATTAAAAAATCATTTAGGTCTTCGACTTTCAGTCTGGTTAGCGGCTAACTAAAAACTGAGTCATACTGGGACTTTAGTAGCTCACTCATTTTCTTGCTGTCATCAGTGTAAGACCCATCTTGTTTAAGTAGGGGCCCAATACTGGATGTTGTTCTCGACTTTGATTTGGCATAAGAAAAGAAATACTTTGGGTTTCTTTCAATTTCATTTTTGGCTTTTAGTTCTTCCCACATTTCCTGATTCCTGTAAGATTCCTTTAGTTTTAGTTCGATGTTTGCTATTCCTCTGACCAGTAGACCATCATTTAATACAATTTTATTTGGCACAATTCGGTAATAGCACGATTGAAGAATTGTGGCACAATTTTATACAACACTTCGTAAAATTAATTTAACAAGGTTCAGTTTGCAGGAATGGAAAAATTTTTCCTATCTCAAGCGGCCGCCTTGTTGTGAGTTAGCGGGGGAGACCTCCCACCATCTGCCACCCTCCAACACTCTTGACACCACCATCCCAGCATTCATGAATACTTGTTCAGTTCCACTTTTCTCCTACAAGCTAGCTGTGTTTGTGAATTGTGTTTTGATCTTTTAATTACCATATCTTGTATCTGCCAAGCAATCATGGCACCCAGACTTACTGACTTGACTGAATGACTTACTGACTTGACTGAATGACTTACTGACTTGACTGAATGACTTACTGACTTGACTGAATGACTTACTGACTTGACTGAATGACTTGACTGAATGACTTACTGACTTGACTGAATAACTTACTGACTTGAGTGACTGACTGACTTGACTGAATAACTTACTGATTTGACTGAATAACTTACTGATTTAACTGAATAACTTACTGACTGATTTGTCTAACTGATTTGACTGACTGACTTGACTAAATAACTTACTGACTTGACTGAATGACTTACTAACTTGGCTGAATGTCTTACTAACTTGACTGACTGATTTACTGACTGACCTAAAGTTAGACTTTTTCACTGAAGAGGACCCTGAAACAGTGTCTAGAGCAGCTGATACCTTACCGTCGGTTGTATAATGTACTGCAGGGTAAAATAGAACAGAAATCCATTACAGAATTTATGCACACTCCAGTACAACCATCGACTTCAGTACCAGAACCTCTACTATCCACCTCAGACCAGTAGGGCCATAACATAACTCTCCACCCTCTTCACAATCATCCACAAACACCAGCATCCACAATTTAAGATAAGAAATACTATTATTTCTGTTGCATTTGTAGTCTTAAGCAGTAAAAACAACATAATACATCACGACAATGAACTACAATTACGTATTCCTTTTATTTTTGTAAGATCTGGAGGTCTAGAAAAAGTTGTTTGGCGTTATTGGGACTCCCTGGAATGTTACCCTATTTTTTCCATAAGTTCTTCAGTTCAAGTAACATGGTTTTACCTAATACGGCGTTTTCAGGAACATAACGACCGTGTTAAATGACGGTCTACTGTACATCAAACAGTTTACACTTACTGATAGTAATACACCTCAGAGTCAAGTGGGACTTTTAGGGACACCAGGTCACAATAATATCCCTCCTTCATGCCCACTTTCTCATTTCATCATGTCTCACATGTCTGGACCTTAAATCATTATTACGACATATAGTTCTAAAAATTATTTAAAAAATTATGCCAGTAACACTGACATATTATATGTGGACTGTATATTCAATAATGACTACTTGACTTGAGTAATTTGCTTGGTTAATTAAATATAAATATAAACATTAAAAAGTATAAAGAGATGTATAACACACCAATTTAAGAGTTGACATCATATCCTAATGCCTCCCTTTCGGTAGGCAATTTATATTGGCCAATACAAATTAACATACCTGTAGTGAGAATTAATACTTTGCGAGGCATACATTACATGTGGTGTAAACTTAAATTTCTGATGATACCATTTGAAGATACGGCCGATTTCCAAATTCCTTGAGAGAGCCAACACTACCTCTCTGAATGGCCACACAGACATTACTCCATTCAATTTTCCATTTTTTGACCTCTCCCCTTGGGTCAAAATAGAGAGCCGAGACCAGCACTCAGCCTTCTATCCGTGTCTCTCCACCACTGACTCACCCTCTTCCCATCTACACAACCTCCCCAATCAGTAGTTGGAAGCACTCACTCACTTCCTCGCAAGTAGTTTGGTAGTTTGTGATGTTACATTACATTATATTAACACTTCACATGCACATTAATTATAGGAAAATTATAACAAATTTTCCAAAGGTGGTAATGGTACTGACTCTACAAAGGTGATTATACTACTGACATGGTATATGTAAAGTAAAGTAAATTTTATTTCATTGCAAATTGTACATCGATACTTGTAGTTACAAATATAAACTGAAGTGCAAGGAGAGCCACTGGCATGCCATGGCATTAGGGGCAGCTTAATCTAATGACTTATAGACTATGTACATAATATGAGATTTTTCAAGTTACAAAATTGATTTCAAATTACAATATGATGTTATTACACTGTTGAAATTACAATATGTTGATATTACATTGATATTACATCTTAAGGAAAATAACATTGAGCATTTTTTAAAGTAATTTATAATATGAGTACAGTGAGCCCCCGGTTCTCGTCGGCAATCCGTCACAGAGGGCCCGTCGACCACCGGTTTGGTCGAACTCCGATTCTATTTTCCCCATAAGAAATAATGGAAATAAAATTAATCCGTTCCAGACATCCAAAAGTATTAAAATAAAATATTTTTTAGAACTTTTTGACATTAAATTAAACACAATTTTATAAAAAAATTAAAAATAAATAGTACAATAACATGTCACTTACATTTATTGAAGAGTTGTTGATGTGTGGAGGACGGGAGGAGGGGAGAAGGTGGAGTAGTATGCTAGTGTTTGGAAGGGGAATCCCCTTCCATTAACACTGCAGGTAACAAGTTCTTTTCTGGGGTTACTTCCCTTTTTCTTTTAATGCCACTAGGACCAGGTTGAGAGTCACTGGACCCCTCTCTAACAAAAAATCTGTCCAGGGAGCTCTGTGTCTGGCGGTTCTTTAAAATGTCCTTAAAATGTAACAAGACATTGTCATTAAACATGTCGCATACACGGCGTGCAACATCTTGGTTAGGGTGATAATCATCCATAAAGCCTTGCACATCAGCCCATTTGTCACAGATCTCCCTAATCCTTGAAGAAGGCACCTTCTTCCATCTCGGTTCCACCTCCTCCTCCTCTGGACCATTTTCCTGACCTGTGGTCTCTTGTTGCAGTTGCTGTTGAAGCTTTTGCAGATCTTCAGTGGTTAACTCTTCATTGTGCTCCTCCACCAACTCTTCCACATCCTGGGTACAAACATCCAACCCCATGGACTTTCCCAGTTCCACAATTTCTTGCACAACAGGCTCAGGCTCAGGGTTCTGAGGCTCAGCCCCAAAACCTTCAAAATCTAGGACACAGTCTGGCCACAATTTTCTCCAGGCAGAGTTCAAAGTCCTGGTAGTCACTCCCTCCCAAGCCTTACCTATAAGCTTTACACAATGCAGGATATGGAAATGCTCTTTCCAAAACTCTTTTAGGGTCATATCCATGTCTGTGGTTACATCAAAGCACTTTTGAAACATTGCTTTGGTGTAGAGTTTTTTAAAGTTGCAAATGACCTGCTGGTCCATGGGCTGGAGGAGAGGAGTGGTATTAGGGGGCAAGAACTTCACTTTGATGAACTCACAGCCCTGCACAATTTGCTCTGCCAAGTCTGGAGGATGACCAGGAGCATTGTCCATTATCTGGAGACACTTAAGTGGTAAATTATTTTCCTCGAGATATTTCTTCACACTGGGGCCAAACACGTTTTTGAACCAATCAAGGAAAATTTCCCTAGTGACCCATGCCTTACTGTTAGACTTCCACATCACACACAAATTAGACTTTTTGATACCACATCTGCCAAACACTCGGGGATTTTCAGAATGATACACCAGTAAAGGCTTCACTTTGCAATCACCACTGGCATTAGCACACATCATGAGAGTGAGCCTGTCTTTCATAGGCTTATGTCCTGGCTGTGCCTTTTCCTCCTTTGTAATGTAGGTCCTGTTTGGCATTTTCTTCCAAAACAGGCCTGTTTTGTCACAATTGAACACTTGTTGGGGTTGGAATTGTTCAGCCTCTATGTACCCCTGGAATTCCTGCACATATTTTTCAGCCGCACTTTTGTCACAACTGGCTGCCTCACCATGCCTCACAACACTATGTATGCCACTTCGCTTCTTAAATCTGTCAAACCAGCCTTTGCTGACTTTAAATTCGTTCACTTCATCACTTGTTGCAGGCATTTTCTTGACGAGATCATCATGCAACTGCCTTGCTTTTTCACATATTATTGCCAGCGTAACACTATCTCCTGCTAACTGTTTCTCGTTGATCCACACCAACAACAAAGTTTCCACTTGTTCCAGCACTTGAGATCTCTGTTTTGTGACCATACTTGCACCTTTCGCAACAACAGCATCCTTGATTTCCTTTCTCTTGGCCAAAATGGAAGAGATGGTGGAATGGGATTTGCCATAGAGTCTGGCCAGCTCAGTGACACGCACTCCACTTTCATATTTTGCTATCATCTCCTTCTTCAATTCTACCGTATTTCTGACATTCTTTACCACAGGCTTGGCACTAGGAGCTTTCTTGGGGCCCATGGTGGCTTATTTACCAGTTGCAAGCACTAAAAACACTGGAATAATGACAATATATATGGTATGAATGCGTGGGTGGTGCGTGGGTAGTGTTCGCTCGCTTGTAAACAATAACACACTGAGTACCTGGGTGCCCAGCTGGGCCACGGCCACATGCGTACGCGTTCGGGACGGATAGCCGAGTCAAAAATATTGTAAAAAAAACCGTCGAACACCGATTTGGCCGAGCACCGACGCCGTCGAACACCGGGGGCTCACTGTGTATTTAGTTTAGGGTGAGTAGGTGGTTTTTGAGAAGAGTCTTAAATTGATTTTCAGACAAGGTTATCTTAATATTGACTGGTAATGAATTCCAGATTCTGGGGCCCTTTATGTGCATAGAATTTTTACATAGGTTGATATGGACTTGGGGTATATCAAAAAGGGATCTGTGTCTTGTGTTGTGTTCATGGGTCCTATTAAAGTTGGTGAGGAGAATTTTGAGCGTAGGGTTAATATTTGAGTGTAGAGTTTTATGTATGTAGTAGGCACAAGAATAAGTGTGAATATTCTTTACGGTGAGTAGTTTTCGGATTTTGAATATTGGTGGAGTATGCTGTCTAGAGTGGGAATTTATCATTCTGACTGCAGCCTTTTGCTGGGTTATGAGTGGTCTGAGGTGATTTAATGTTGTTGATCCCCATGCACAGATTCCATAGGTGAGATAAGGGTAGATAAATGAATGATATAGTGCAAGGAGAGCTGATTGAGGCACATAATAGCGTATCTTTGATAATATGCCTACTGTCTTTGAGATTTTCTTGGAAATTTGTTGTATGTGTGTTTGGAATTTAAGGCCACTGTCAAGGTGGATTCCTAGGAATTTTCCCTCTGTGAGTCTTGTGATGGGTGTACCATTGAGTGTTATGTTAAGTGGAACATTTGTGGCTTTGTTTCCAAACTGTATAAAGTAGGTCTTGTCAATATTGAGAGTAAGCTTGTTAGTCGTCATCCATGTAGATATTTTCTGTAATTCGGCATTAACAGTGTTGGCCAGTATGACTGGATTTGGTTGAGAGAAGACATATGTTGTGTTATCTGCAAATAATATGGGTTTGAGTAGTTGTGATGCATTCGGTAGGTCATTTATGTAAATGAGGAATAGGAGTGGCCCCAGGACACTTCCTTGAGGGACTCCGACTGTAATTTGATGTGTGGAAAAGTTCGCTCCATTTGTGTACACGTATTGGCTTCTGTTGCTAAGGTATGACTTTAAGTAGTTGAGTGGGTGCTTCCTTATACCAGAGTGCTAATTTTTTTGAGCAGTAAATCATGGTTGACTGTGTCAAAAGCTTTGCGTAGATCAATGAAGATTCCCAGTGGGACTTCTTTCTTCTCAAGTGCAGTGTATATTAACTCTAGCATGTGTATAATAGCATTGTTTGTGCTCTTGTTGGTCCTGAATCCAAATTTACAGGGGTTTAGTACGTTGTGTGAGATGAGGTAGGAATAGATCTGTCTATGAATAAATTTTTCGAAGATTTTAGAGAGGAGTGGTAAATTAGAAATACAGTGGACCCCCGAGTTTCGAAAGGTTCTTACTTCGTAAACATCGTGTTTCGTAAGCTTTTTACGAATTCGAGAATCGTAAAACCGCTCGTGTTTCGTAACGTATTAGACCTGTCCGCCTGCTCCGCGCCTGCGCGGGACGCAGGACGCCGCCAGTGAAGCGTTGTTTACCATTGAGAGAACATTACCTAGCGCGCTCTTTCAAACATTCACACTACATTTGGTGTTTTTTGGTGCTTTAGTGATTGTCACTGTGAAATAAGTCACCATGGGTCCAAAGAAGCTTCCTAGTGGCACCCCTGTGGTAGCATTCATGGAGGGAGTGTAGCATTCATGCAGGGAGTGTAGCAGGCATGCAGGGAGTTTAGCATTCATGCAGGGAGTTTAGCATTCATGCAGGGAGTGTAGCAGCCATGCAGGGAGTTTAGCAGGTATGCAGGGAGTGTAGCATTCATGCAGGGAGGTTAGCATTCATGCAGGGAGTGTAGCAGCCATGCAGGGAGTTTAGCAGGTATGCAGGGAGTGTAGCATTCATGCAGGGAGTTTAGCATTCATGCAGGGAGTGTAGCATTCATGCAGGGAGTGTAGCAGGCATGCAGGGAGTGTAGCTTTCATGCAGGGAGTGTAACAGACATGCAGGGAGTGTAGCAGGCATGCAGGGAGTGTAGCAGGCATGCAGGGAGTGTAGCATTCATGCAGGGAGTGTAGCAGGCATGCAAGGAGTGTAGCAGGCATGCAGGGAGTGTAGCAGGCATGCAGGGAGTGTAGCAGGCATGCAGGGAGTGTAGCATTCATGCAGGGAGTGTAGCATTCATGCAGGGAGTGTAGCAGGCATGCAGGGAGTGTAGCAGGCATGCAGGGAGTTGGGATTTCCCTTCGTAGAGGCTGAAGAATTCCTCCCCCAACAAGTGTTTAATTGTGATGAAACAGGCCTGTTTTGGAAGAAAATGCCCAACAGGACCTTCATTACTCATTACTCTATCTTACAGATGCCTGCAACTCTTCAATAAAGGTAAGTAAATGTATATATATATATATATATATATATATATATATATATATATATATATTTATTGTTTTTAATTATTTTATATGTGAATATTTTTTTGTGGAACGGATTAATTGTATTTACATAATTTCTTATGGGAAATAATGGTTCGAATTTCGAAAACTTCGTGTTAAGTACTAGCTCCTGGAACGGATTAATTACGATACTCGGGGGTCCACTGTAGGTCTATAATTATTCAAGTCTGTTTGATCACCTCCTTTGTGGATCGGGGTGACCCTAGCTATTTTGAGAATTGATGGGAAGGTAGAGGCTTCAATGGATTTATTGAATAGTGTTGCTATAATTGTTGACAGTACCTGTGAAGCTTTTTTGTACATAAAAGGTGGTAAGCTGTTTATGTCTCCTGCCTTGTTTTTAAGGGTGTTGATTATGAGCGAGACTTCAATTGGGTTGGTAGGAGCTAGGAATAGTGTATTTGGGTAGGTATTGGTGAGGTAATCTGTTGGACGGGTGTTCGAGCTTGGGATTTTACTCACTAGATTCTTTCCTATGGTGGAGAAGAAACCAATAAGTATGTTTGCTGTCTCAATTGGTGAGAGTAGGGGTTCATCTGTTTTTGATAATTTGATGGTATTGTTCTTGGATAACTTTTTATTTCCTAGAATTGCAGATAGGGTTTTCCAGGTCTTTTTCATATCACCTTTTATGTTCTGGAGTCTGTTCTCATAATACAATTTTTTGGACCTTCTTATCAGGCTGGTAAGGATTGATGAGTAGCGTTTGGATTGGTCTCTGGTTATTTGACCCCTTCTGTATTGTTTTTCATATTGGTGCCTTTTGTTAATGGATTTAGGGATGCTTGGTGTTAGCCAGGGATTGTTAAGTCTCTTAGCTGTGATCTGTTTAGTTTTTTAGTACAATGTTCGTTATAGAGGTGGTGTTTTTTTTTAAGGAAATTCTTGATGCTTTCATTTGTATCTTGAGTATGTTTCTAACTCATTATGCCAGTCAATGTTACTCATAGCTGTTATAAAGTTATTAACAGCTGACTCGTTATGGAGTATGAAGGTAACGTTTGTAATATCTTGGGGCAATTTACCTAGGTTGGTTATGAGAAAGGTAGGGTAGTGGTCTGTGGTGTTGTCTGTGATTATGCCTGATTTTAAAGGGGATATAGTGTTAGTCCAGATGTGGTCTAGTAATGAGGTACTAGTCTCGGAGATTCTTGTAGGTTTTGATATTGTTGGTAGTAACAAGCAGTTGCTCATAGTGTTTGTGAATTCTGCTACTTGTGGGTCCTGGTCATGTAGGAGATTTATGTTGAAATCTCCTGTAAGCAGCAAATGGTCTTTGTTCATGTGTGCGTCAGTTATCAGGTTTCCTAGTTTTTCACTAAAGTGGTGAATGTTTGACTGTGGTAATCTGTAGATGTTTATCACTGTGAGGGGTTTATGCAGGTCTTTTGATTTAAATTTAGCTATAATATATTCTCCATGTTCATCCCTTGTGCAAGAGTTATTGATACATTCAAGTTGATCTGAGTAATATATAGCTATTCCACCCTCTCGCTGATCTGTCCTACAATTATGAATGGCTGTGTAACCTGGGATGGCATAGACATCTGTAGTATCAGGCTTTAGCCAGGTCTCAGTGAGTGTGATGATTGACATATTGGTCTGTAGGGATTGGAGTAGTGCTGTGAGGTCATAATGTTTGCTCAAAGATCTAACATTGTAATTGAAGATAGTTATGTTATTGTTGACTCTGAGTACTGTCTTTGCTTGATCTGCAAAGACAGTACAGTTGCTGTTGTATGGATGGTAATGGTAATGACACTACTAAGGTGATAATGATGGTGACACTGTCCACAGGTTAATCATCTTTATGTGACGCAAGGGGTCCGCAAGGACCTGCACTAGGCTGGCCTGGTGTTGGCTGTCCAGCTATTCGAGGATAACCTTACAAGATGGTCAACTGTATCTCCACACTCTCTAGCACCAACCACCACCACCCACCCATGCCCACACTATCCAAATTGTATCATGCCAAAACTAGACCATTTCTATTAATAGATAAACTAATTGTTAAGTTCTTAAATATTTTGAACTACCTCAATTTTGTAAATCTAATTGATCACTAGAATTACCTAACCTTAATACCAGTATGATCCATATCCTGTGTCAATATAGAGTAAGACCTAGTATTAGTCTGCCCGAAATGCCTAGGCATACCTAAGCATAATAGTGGCCTTCTTGTAATAAGTATTTTATAATGTGAACTAATACCATAAAATATGTAAACCCCACATTGTAATATTAACAGAAATAAGGAATTTTAATTTTTTTAATTTTAATTTTATTACACTACCACTCTTACTGTACCACCACACTATCCAGGTACTTTATTACACTACCACTCTTACTGTACCACTACACTATCCAGGTACTTTATTACACTACCACTCTTACTGTACCACTACACTATCCTGGTACTTTATACATTATGTGATCAGACATATGGTCACTGTCTTGAACACTATGTGCTTAATTGTGCACTTATTGAGGAATATAGAGATAGACAATATAATAACCTATGTGACATGTCAAGATATCTTATTCATGAAATAAGATGCCATTTGTACTAAGCAAATTTCCTAAATTTGCTTGTAACAGATAATTGAAATGTAGATATAAACCCAAATGTACAATTGTTAACCCCTTTAGGGCCTAGTGCCTAGGCCTTTTGTGTATCCATATGCTCTTGCGCTACCGTCCACAGGATGGATATGGGGTGCACAATAAACTAGCCACTTCGGTGGTAAAATCTAAAAATCTAAAATCTGTACCACCACATTATCCAGGTATTTTATTACACTACCACTCTTACTGTAGCACCACACTATCCAGGTACTTTATTACTCCACCACTCTTACTGTACCACCCACTATCCAGGTATTTAACAATTACGTACCACCACTACAGTTTTATTATACCACTATTCTGTATCCAGGTACTTTATTACACTACCACACTTACTGTACCACCACACTATCCAGGTCTTTATTCACTACCACTCTTACTGTACCACCACACTATCCAGGTACTTTATTACTCCACCACTCTTACTGTACCACCCCACTATCCAGGTAATTTATTACACTACCACTCTTATTGTACCACTACTGTATCCAGGTACTTTATTACACTACCACACTTACTGTACCACCACACTATCCAGGTCTTTATTACCTACCACTCTTACTGTACCACCACACTATCCAGGACTTTATTACACTACCACTCTTACTGTACACCACATATCCAGGTCTTTATTACACACCACTCTTACTGTACCACCACACTATCCAGGACTTTATTACACTACCACTCTTACTGTACCACCACACTATCCAAGTACTTTATTACACTACCACTCTTACTGTACTACCACACTATCCTGGTACTTTATTACACTACCACTCTTACTGTACCACCACACTATCCTGGTACTTTATTACACTACCACACTTACTGTACCAACACTATCCAGGTACTTTATTACACTACTACTCTTACTGTACCACTACACTATCCAGGTACTTTATTACACTACGACTCTTACTGTACCACCACACTATCCAGGTACTTTATTACACTACCACTCTTACTGTACTACCACACTATCCAGGTACTTTATTACACCACCACTCTTACTGTACCACCACACTATCCAGGTACTTTATTACACTACCACTCTTACTGTACCACCACACTATCCAGGTACTTTATTACACTACCACTCTTACTGTACTACCACACTATCCTGGTACTTTATTACACTACCACTCTTACTGTACCACCACACTATCCTGGTACTTTATTACACTACCACACTTACTGTACCAACACACTATCCAGGTACTTTATTACACTACTACTCTTACTGTACCACTACACTATCCAGGTACTTTATTACACTACGACTCTTACTGTACCACCACACTATCCAGGTACTTTATTACACTACCACTCTTACTGTACTACCACACTATCCAGGTACTTTATTACACCACCACTCTTACTGTACCACCACACTATCCAGGTACTTTATTACACTACCACTCTTACTGTACCACCACACTATCCAGGTACTTTATTACACTACCACTCTTACTGTACTACCACACTATCCAGGTACTTTATTACACTACCACTCTTACTGTACCACCACACTATCCAGGTACTTTATTACACTACCACTCTTACTGTACCACAACTATCCAGGTACTTTATTACACTACCATCTTACTGTACCACTACACTATCCAGGTACTTTATTACACTACACTCTTACTGTACCACCACAAATTTAAAACACACTGTACCCTATCACAGGTAAGGCTTTATTACATAACTCTTACTGTACCACCACACTACCCTCTTAAATACTACTGTAGACACTATCAGGATTTAACTACCACACACACCACATTAAAACTAAAAACTCTCACCACCACACTATCCAGGTACTTTTTTACACTACCACTCTTATTGTACCACCACACTATCCAGGTACTTTATTACACTACCACACTTATTGTACTAGCACACTATCCAGGTACTTTATTACACTACCACTCTTACTGTACCACCACACTATCCAGGTACTTTATTACACTACCACTCTTACTGTACCACTAGACTATCCTGGTACTTTATTACATTACCAATCTTACTGTACCACTACACTATCCAGGTACTTTATTACACTACCACTCTTACTGTACCACAAACTAGAAAGAGAGAGGCGCTCCCTATACAGGTGAAGGCAAGAATAACGGAGCGGCTACAGGAGGCCAATATCTCTGAAATACGTAGGGAGACACTAGTCAGAGAAATAGCAAACATCGAATTAAAACTAAAGGAATCTCACAGGAATCAAGAGACACGGGAAGAACTAAAAGCCATAAATGAAATTGAAAGAAACCCTAAGTATTTCTTTTCCTATGCAAAATCAAAGTCGAGAACAACAACCAGTATTGGGCCCCTACTTAAACGGGATGGGTCCTACACAGATGACAGCAAGGAAATGAGTGAGTTACTTAAATCCCAGTATGACTCAATCTTTAGCGAGCCACTAACCAGACTGAAAATCGAAAACCTAAATGATTTTTTTATGAGAGTGCCACAGAACTTGACAGACGCATGCCTTTCTGACATCACCACGATGCTAAATGACTTCGAAAAGGCAATAAATGACATGCCCATGCACTCCTCTCCAGGCCCAGACTCATGGAACTCCGTGTTCATCAAGAACTGCAAGAAGCCCCTATCACATGCTTTTAACATCCTATGGAGAGGGAGCATGGACACTGGGATCGTCCCGCAGCTACTAAGAACAACAGACATAGCCCCGCTCCACAAAGGGGGCAGTAAAGCAATAGCAAAAAACTACAGACCAATTGCGCTAACCTCCCATATCATAAAAATCTTTGAAAGGGTTCTAAGAAGCAAGATTGCCACCCATCTTGATACCCATCAATTGCACAACCCAGGACAGCATGGGTTTAGAGCAGGCTGCTCCTGTCTGTCCCAACTACTGGACCACTACGACAAGGTCCTGGATGCTCTAGAAGATAAACAGAATGCAGATGTTATATAGACAGATTTTGCAAAAGCCTTTGACAAGTGTGACCATGGTGTAATAGCACACAAAATGCGTGATAAAGGAATAACAGGAAAAGTTGGTAGATGGATCTATAATTTCCTAACATGTAGAACACAAAGAGTAGTAGTCAACAGAGTAAAGTCTGAGGCAGCTACTGTGAAAAGCTCTGTTCCACAAGGCACAGTACTTGCTCCCATCCAATTCCTCATCCTCATATCAGACATTGACAGGGATATAAGCCACAGTGCTGTGTCTTCCTTTGCAGATGACACCTGAATCTGTATGACAGTGTCCACCGTTGAAGACACTGCAAGACTCCAAGCAGACATAAACCAAATCTTTAAATGGGCTGCAGAAAACAATATGAAGTTCAATGATGAGAAATTTCAATTACTCAGATACGGAAAACGTGAAGAAATTAAAATCTCATCGGAGTACAAAACTAATTCCAACCACACAATAGAGCGAAAAACTAATGTCAAAGACCTGGGAGTGATCATGTCAGAGGATCTCACCTTCAAGGACCATAACAATGTAGCAATTGCATCTGCTCGAAAAATGTCAGGATGGATAATGAGAACCTTCAAAACCAGGGATGCCAAGCCCATGTTGACACTTTACAGATCGCTTGTTCTATCTAGGCTGGAATATTGCTGCACACTAACTGCACCTTTCAAGGCGGGTGAAATTGCTGACCTTAAAAATGTGCAGAGAACCTTCACCGCACGCATAAGTGCGATAAACCACCTCAACTACTGGGAACGCTTGAAGTTCCTAAACCTGTACTGTCTAGAACTCAGGCGGGAGATTTACATTATTATATACACATGGAAAATCCTAGGGCTTAGTA
>WNWK01037341.1:0-18577 GCA_009830355.1 Cherax destructor | reverse complement strand
TTGGGACATGACGATCTGTTGGAGGTGAGCAGGGTAACATTGTGTAAAGGGGATTCGGGGGAAACCAGTTAGTTTAGTTGGACTTGAGTCCTGGAAATGGGAAGTACAATGCCTGCACTTTAAAGGGGGGGTCGGAGATAGTGACAGCTGGGGGGGGACTTTTCTCAGCTGTCGTATCTGAGCTCCTCTGCAAAGACAGTGATTATGTATGAGTGTGGTGAAAGTGTTGAATGATGATAAAAGTTTTTTTTTTTTTTGGGGATTTTTTTTCTTTTGGGCCCCTTTGCCTCGGTGGGAGCGGCCGACTTGTTAAAAAAAAAAAAAAAAGTGTAAACCTACCTGAGTATATTTACCTGTGTGTGTTTTAGTGGTGGTGTCACTGCCCCCACATGGCTGGTGTCACTACCCACCACACGGCTGGTGTCACTCCCCCACCACATGGCTAGTGTTCCCTCCCACCACATGGCTGGTGTACTCCCACAACATGGCTGGTGTCACTACCCACAACATGGCTGGTGTCACTACCCACCACAGTTGGTGTCACTACCCCCACCACTTTTCTGGTGTCACTACCAACCACATGGCTGGTGTCACTACCCACAACATGGCTGGTGTCACTACCCACCACATAGCTGGTGTCACTACCCACCATATGGCTGGTGTCATTACCCACCATAATATGGCTGGTGTCACTACCCACCACATATCTGGGGGGCCACTACCAACCACATGGCTGGTGTCACTACCAACCACATGGCTAGTGTCACTACCAGGCATAGGGCCCGGTTGGTAGTGACCCCTTTTCCTCAGGAAATTCAAAAAAAATTTAATATTTCTACTACTCTGAAGACTACCCGGGACTTCTAGCCTGAAATTAATAAAATCATCTCCATTTCACTAGTATGCTTAAAGTCTATCAATTTTTTAAAAAAACAGCCAACAGAGCATGAAAACTTTTTTCTGCAAGGAAAACAGGGGCCGGTGTAAAGGATGGGGGGGCCCCCCACTTATAAAACGGGTTTAAAGAGTCCAGGCTACTATAGGGCCCCGTTTATAAGCAGGTTAGGGGGTTTCCCCCTTTTCTGCTGTAAAGCGAAAAACACTATGAAGTGAATCATGGTGTTTTTTTTTTTTAATGCATATAAAAATCTGATAACATGTTTATACAGGTTGACCATCATTAATCCGGCATCCTTTGGGACCTGTAGGGTGCCAGATTAGTGATTTTGCTAGATTACAGAGTAGTTAAGTTGGGAAACACTTAACCCAACCCCGGGGATATTTACGCATCAGCGTTTTTCCCACTTTTTGCCCTATTTTTGGCCCATTCTATTGTTCCCTTACCAAATTCATAGCTATTTTGCCAGCATTCCTTTTATTCTGTCGATTGAGTACAAGAAACTGCCCATTTGCCTATTTCAACTACCCAATAAAGTGGTCAGAAATTGGTAATTTGGCCAGTTTCACACAAATTTCAAGAGATGCCAATTTTAAAATAGGGTCCAGAATAAACATTTTCTCTGTTCATTAGTCACGTTTCCAGGGCCCTCTTATATTACGTTTACTTTCCATTTGAATTTTTATTCACACATAAAATAGAAGATTTAGTCTGGCCAGTTGGACATGTACTGGATGGTGATGTCATTTGTTAACTTTTGAACACTGGCAAAAATCGAACATTTCCGCTACTTTGACCTCAATTTCAAGGTACTTTCCATTCTAAAACCATTCAAAAATCATACATATTTTTGTAATATATTTTCCATTCTATCAAATGAGGTTAAAAAAAAACGAGAATACAACCATAAAAACCATACAAAAATACACTGCAAATTCGCTGTTTTACACCTAAAACACGGTTGCAGTTTTTTTCTTATGCACTGTGTGCTGCAGGATTTTTTTATATAGTGCACATTTACTCACAGACCTATTCTCTCATATGTAGGTCCAAATTTACCAGTCACAGCTTATCTGAGTGAGCTGAGCTCATGGCAACCGACAGTGGCTTTAAAGCCATCTTATCTTTTATGGATAATGTACGGTGTATGTTCTTTACACAACGAGAAGAATTCTTTTATTTGTTGGAACCATGTCTAGGGCTAAAAGTGAGTAGGTATACCTGGAGAGGGTTCAGGGGGTCAACGCCCCTGCGGCTCGGTCATGGTGGATCAGGGCTTGATCAACCAGGCTGTTACTGTTGGCTGCATGCAACCCAACGTACGAACAACAGCCCGGCTGGTCAGGTACTGACTTTAGGTGCCTGTCCAGCGCCTTCTTGAAGACAGCCAGGGGTCTATTGGTAATTCCACTTATGTATGCTGGGAGGCAGCTGAACTGTCTTGGGCCCCATACACTTAGTGTGTTGTCTCTTATCGTGCTAGTGGCACCCCTGCTTTTCATTGGGGGGATGTTGCATCGTCTGCCGAGTCTTTTGCTTTTATAGGGCGTAATTTTCGTGTGCAAGTTTGGTACTAATCCATCTAGGATTTTCCAGGTGTATATGATCACGTATCTCTCCTGCCCGCGTTCTAGGGAGTACAGGTTTAGGAACTTCAAGCATTACCAGTAATTGAGGCGTTTTATCGCAGTTATGTGTGCTGTGAAGGTTCTCTGTACATTTTCTAGGTCAGCAATATCACCTGCCTTGAAAGGTGCTGTTAGTGCACAGCAATATTCCAGCCTAGATAGAACAAGCGACCTGAAGAGTGTCATCATGGGCTTGGCATCCTTAGTTTTGAAGGTTCTCATTATCCATCCTGTCATTTTTCTAGCAGATGCGAATGATACAATGTTATGGTCTTTGAAGGTGAGATCTTCTGACATGATCACTCCCAGGTCTTTTACATTAGTTTATCGCTCTATTGTGTTGTTGGAATTTGTTTTATACTCCGATGAAATTTTAACTTCCTCACGTTTTCCATATCAGAGTAATTGAAATAAATGGAGAAAAAGAAATTGGAATAACATATGCAGCAAGTAGCGCCACCAAACAGTAGCGGCAGATTGGTGGGGCTACCCGAAATTTGAAAATATGCTAGCAGAAATTAGCACCAGATTACTGATAGAGCTGGATTACTGATGGCCAACCTGTACTATTATATATTAAGTGAGCAATACAGCTTGGCCTTTGACCTGCATGTGTAGTACCGTACATACATTAGTTATCAAAATATTTTGGCCTTAGCTTATAGTGAGCGGTGAATATATGAATAAATGAAGAATGGGTATAATTGAAAACCGCTGTATTAGCGAAACAACATAAAGGTAAGTGGTGTAAAGTGGGGCCCTCCTGTACATTCCCAAACTTTCACATGCCAGGATTGAACCGTGGACACTCAGTGTGTGAGGTAAGTATGTTTCCAACTGAGTCATGGGACACCAAGTACACAGTAATGTATCTGGGTAGAATTTAACCTATTATTTGAGAACTTATTTTTTGTCCTGCTTCATGTCTCAACAGATTTGGAAGAAATTAAAAGCCTGTGTGAAGTAATTACCATGACTATAATAAAATATTAATAATATTTCTTGTGAAGTTATAATACACAGTGTGTCCTTGCTAAGTGGGTTGATAGTTGAAGGTTGTTAATAATCATGACTGGTTTCTAAAGTACTGTATCTAACAGGTATTACAAGGACCCTTATGGAAATAAATCACTGACTTCTTTGTTATCCTAGGTAATTTACATATATGTTACTATGCAGTAAGATCACAGTAAACAGGTGATATCACTGTATGCAAAATAACCACTGTGAAAAAATAATGAATTTCCAATTACAGTACTTCCTTGATAAACCATGAAAACACTTGGAAATTCACTATTTTTTTCACAGTGACTATTTTGCATATGTTACTATGTAAGATAATTGTAATCATCTAAAACTGTGTAAATATAGCTAAATAAACTAACTTATAATATGAGGACTGCATCAGCAACCACACAGATGAAAAACTAGGAAATAAAAGAAAAACATAGAAAATATTGTAGACAGTAAGTCTTTATTGCAAGTGCAACATGATGTTGTTGAGAGGATACAGCGGAGAACAGAACACAATGGCAGTGTAAGTGTGACAGACAAGTAGTTAGGTTTGGTAAGGTTTATAAGGTTATGTTAGATTGGTAAAGTTCAAATTCAAATTCAAATTCTTTATTTCATGTAATACAAGGTGGGGGGTACTTATAGTTATACATTAAAGTTGATATTACAAGATGGCCAATAATATGCCTAGGTATGCCTAGGCTTTTCAGGCAGTCTTATGATAGGTCTTACTCAATAGCTATACAATGGATATACAGATTGTAAGGTTAGGTTAGGTTTATAAAATTTAGGTACTGGAATTTAAACATTGAGAATTTAACAATTAGTATAAAAAGTTAGCAATTAGTTTATATATTAATGATAAAGGTGATATATTGGCATAATATAGTTTCTATATTGGAGTATCTTAGGCAAACTTATGACTAGCTTAAGTATTATGGAGCAATAGTTGTATTAGAATGTTGGTTAGAACTGTGCAAATTAAGGGGAATCACAGATATCAATAAGTGTATTTTGCTGTGGTTAGTAAAGTGCAAATTAAGGAGAATCACAGATATCAATAAGTGTATTTTGCTGTGGATATGTGCAAGATAAAGTAGTTTTCGTATGGTTAACTACCGGTTGGGTGCGTAAGTGAGATAAGATGTTTTTTAACAGTGCTTTTGAAAATGGAGGTTGTGTCTGCAGTTCTAGAGTTTTCAGGCAGGGAGTTCCAGATTTTAGGCCCTTTTATACGCATTGAATTTTTGTATAGATTTAGTCGGACACGGGAATGTCAAAGAGATGTTTATGTCTGGTATTATGTCTATGGGTCCTGTCACAACTGTCAAGAAAGTGTTTTAGCTCTGGGTTAAAGTTGGAATTAATGGTTCTATAAATGTAGATAGCAGAGTAGTAAGTATGGATGTTCTGGACAGTGAGTAGGTTTAGGTCTTTGAAGAGTGGGGCGGTGTGCTGCCTAGCGTTGGATTGTGTGATAATTCTTACTGCGGCTTTTTGTTGGGTTATTATTGGCTTTAGGTGGGTAATTGCTGTTGATCCCCATGCACAAATGGCATATGTGAGGTAGGGATAAATGAGTGAGTAGTATAGTGTGAGTAGGGCTGATTGTGGTACATAATACCGTATCTTAGAGAGGATCCCCACAGTTTTGGACACTTTCTTTGTTATGTGTTGGATATGGGTGCTGAATTTCAGGCTGCTGTCAAGGTGAAGGCCCAGGAACTTGCCCTCGTTATGTCTAGCAATAGGTGTAGAGTTGATCTTAATGTTTAATTGTGGATCATCTGTTCTGTTGCCAAACATAATATAGAAGGTCTTATCAGTGTTGAGTGTAAGTTTATTGGCAGTCATCCATGTTGATATTTTTATTAATTGTCGTTAACAATGGTATTAAGCGTGGCAAGGTTTGTGTGGGAGATGACATAAGTTGTATCGTCAGCAAAGAGTATTGGTTTCAGGTGTTGTGATACATTGGGAAGATCATTGATGTATAAGAGGAAGAGCAGGGGACCAAGGACACTTCCCTGCGGTACGCCGGTGTCTAGTGGTAGTGTCGTGGAGGATGTGTCTTTAATAGTGACATACTGGTACCTATTAGTGAGGTAGGATTTGAGGTATGCTAGTGCATGACCTCTTATTCCATAGTGGTCAAGTTTGTGGAGTAGGATGCCGTGGTTTACTGTGTCAAAAGCTTTCCTTAAGTCAATAAAAAGTCCTAGTGGATATTCCTTATTTTCAAGTGCTGTGTAAAGCAGGTCTATCATTTTACTATTGCATCGTTAGTGCTTTTATTTTTCCTGAAGCCAAATTGGCAGGGGTTGAGTATGCTTTGTGTCGTTATAAACGAGTATAATCTCTTGTGCACAAGTTTCTCGAATATTTTGGATAGCAATGGTAGATTTGATATAGGCCTATAGTTATTTACGTCTGTAGGGTCACCACCTTTGTGTATTGGTGTAACCCTTGCTGTTTTGAGTAGTGTTGGGAAGGTGCTAGATTCTAATGATTTGTTAAAAAGTAAAGAAATAGGATATGAAAGGACATGAGCAGCTCGTTTGTATATTAAGGTGGAACTTGAGACAGATGTCCTGATTTATTTTTAAGTGACTTGATTATCATGGAGACTTCAGTGGGTTCTGTAGGTGCAAGATATAAGGAGGATGGGAAATTCCCATCTAGGTAATCACTTGCTCGGGCATTGGTATCTGGAATTTTACTGGCAAGATTTGATCCTATAGTTGAGAAGAAGTCATTTATCTTGTTTACTGTATCAATAGGCTGTAGTGGTGTTTCGTTTGGTTTAGTTAGGACAATATCCCTATTTTTTTCAGTTTGTGGTGCCCATAATCTGTGAGAGTGTTTTCCAGGTCTTTTTATATCTCCTCTTGTTTCAGTGAATCTGCTGGAGTAGTACAATTGTTTGGCTTTTTTATTAGTTTGGTGAGAACTGATGAATAGTGTTTAACAAACTCCTTATGTATGAATCCCGTCTATATTGCTTCTCATATTGATGTTTCTTGTTAATGGATTTTAGTAAGTTGTTAGTTAGCCATGGGCATCCTAACCGTTTATTCGTAATCTGTTTCATTTTTATAGGACAATGTTTGTTGTATAGTCTATGTAATTTATTAAGAAAGGTGTCTGTCCACTCATCGATACCCTTGGCATTTGGGAATTCTATAGCCCAGTCAACTGTGTCTAGCTCTGTTGTGAAGTTATTTATTGAAGCTTGGTCATGGAGTCGGAATGAAACTTTGGTGTATTCTAGGGGCGGTTTACTAATGTTTGTTAAGAGGAAGGTGGGGTAGTGGTCTGTGGTGCTGTCTGTTATTATCCCCGATTTGAGGGGGGCTAGGATATTGGTCCATATATGGTCGATTATGGTTGCACTCGTATCAGTAAGCCTAGTTGGTTTGGTTATTGTTGGTATGAGAAGTGTGTTGTTCATATTGTTGATGAAATCGGTTACTGGCTGGTCATCTGGTAGGCCAAGGTTGATGTTGAAGTCTCCAGCTAAGATAAGGTGGTGTTTGTTCAATTGGTTGTTTGTTATTTGCGTTTTTAGTTGATCGCTAAAACTTGGGATGTTTGTATGAGGCATCCGGTAAATGGTTATGGGAGTCTTAAGGTTTTGTGCAGTAAATTTAGCAAAAATATATTCTCCATATTCATCATTATAGCAAATGGTGTCACAGAGGATATTTCATTAGAGTAATAGATTGCAATACCTCCCCGCTTGATGTGGTCTGCAGTTGTGTATTGCTGTGTATCCTGGCAGCGAGTAGATATCTATTGTATCCTGCTTAAGCCAGGTTTCAGTAAGGACAATACATGTGAAGGTTGTTTTTAGGGAACCAAGGAGGGCAAGGAGGTCATCATAGTGTTTGCTTAAGGATCGGACATTGTAGTTAAGAACTGTTATACTTTTAGTAGTGTTTAGGACAGTGTGGGCTTGTGATGCTGTGTAGTAGAGGCAGTTATTTTCCAGTAAATTTTGAATGGGTGTTCGATTAAATAGGTTTAGATCAGGGTCGACGTGATCATTCATCATTTAGGTTAAATAAGTTAGGTCAGGTTAGGTAAGATTTATCAAGAAACAGGACAACTGATTCCTGACATGGGTCTTAGTCATATCATGACCCACAGCTGGAGCTTTTGGTCATTTAACTGAGGCCTTCCACTGGCTTACCGGTCCACCCCTTTAAAAATTAAGGTTATAATTATAATAATTTTAAAGAGCAATACTTATATCTAGACAAGAAGTACTGTAACTCAACAGTACAGTGTTCAGCTCTCAACTAATAGGCATTTCCAGGTTGGGCAAGATGTATGGGCAAGTCTCCTTACCCTGTCTGTTTCCATTTACCTATTATGGGTTGGTATCTTGGAGGAGAGGGTCTATACATAGAGGAAAAGGTAGTAGACATAGAGGGAAAGGTTTACCTGGAGAGTGTTTCGGGGGTCAACGCCCCCGCAGCTCAGTCTGAGACCAGGCCTCATGGTGGACCAGAGTCTGATCAACCAGGCTGTTACTGCCGGCCGCACGCAAACTGACATACGAACCACAGCCCGGTTGGTCAGGTATTGATTTTAGGTGCCTGTCCAATGCCTTCTTGAAGACAGCCATGGGTCTATTGGTAATCCCCCTTATGTATGATGGGAGGCAGATGAACAGTCTTGGGCCCTGGACACTTATTGTGTTGTCTCAATGTACTTGTGGTGCCCCTGCTTTTCATCGAGGGAATGTTGCATCTCCTGCTGAGTCTTTTGGTTTCATAGGGAGTGATTTTCGTGTGCAGGTTTGGTACAAATCCCTCCAGGACCTTCCAAGTGTATATTATCATGTATCTCTCTCTCGCCTGCATTCCAGGGAATACAGATCAAGGACCTTCAACCATTCCCAGTAATTTAGGTGCTTTATCGTACTTATGTGTGCTGTGAAAGTTCTTTGTACACTCTCCAGGTTTGCAATGTCGCCAGTCTTGAAGGGGGACGTTAGTGTACAGCAGTATTCCAGCCTAGAACCTAGAGGGAAAGGTAGTAGACATACATAGAAGGAAGGGTAGCAGACATACATAGAGGGAAGGGGAGTAAGCATACATAGAGGGAAGGGTAGTAGACATACATAGAGGGAAGGGTAGTAGACATACATAGAGGGAAGGGGAGTAGGCATACATAGAGGGAAGGGGAGTAGACATACATAGAGTTAAAGGTAGTAGACATACATAGAGGGAAGGGGAGTAGGCATACACAGAGGGCGGGTAGCAGTAACATAGGAGGGGGTAGTAGACATAGAGAAGGGGTAGTAGACATAGGCAGAGGGATGTGGCAGTAGACATACAAGGGGACAGTAGACATAAGAGGGAGAGGAAAAGTAGACATAAAGATCTGATATACAGTGGAACCTCGGTTTTCGTATTCCCTAGTTTGTATGTAAACCTATAGTTATTCTCAATAAAATGTATTTTTTGTTAATAACTATAGTTTTACATACAAACTAGGGCATACAAAAACCGAGGTTCCAATGTACTTACCTTAAGCACCTCATACACATGGTCGTGGCCTCCCAGTATAAGATCAATCTCCTCCACATTCTCCGCTAGTCTGATGTCATTGGGTGTTCGCATGTGTGTTAGTGCTATCACATAATCACAGCCCTGCCAAAGAAAAATAATCACTTAGCATATAGCTGTACATACATGCAAGGTACAAAATGTTACAGTAAGATCTCTTATTATTATTATAAAGCTCTTCTATATATACAGTCAGCACTTATAAAGCTTCTCTGTATACAGTCAGCTCTTATAAAGCTTCTCTATATACAGTCAGCTCTTATAAAGCTTCTCTATATACAGTCAGCTCTTATAAAGCTTTTCTATACAGTGGTCCTCGGTTTTGCGAAAATCGTCCAGAATGCTGCTCAAGTGCCATTACCAAGATTTACTTCCTTAAGAAATAATGTCACGTAGGTTAGTCTATTTCAGACCCCAAAATACACTTGCAACAGCACTTACGAAAATACACTTACATAAATGTTCGAGTTTGGAGATGCACGAAAACCGAGGGACCACTGTATACAGTCAGCTCTTATAAAGCTTCTCTATATAGTCAGCTTTATAAGGCTTCTTATACGTACACAGTCAGCTTTACAAAGCTCTTTTATATACAGTCAGCTCTTATAAAGCTCCTCTATATAGTGTGATTTTTTTTGTAATGCAATTGAAAAAATGAAGACCTCTCAAAGTACTATTTAATTTTGATGTACTTTTTTTCAAATTGATATACAAAAAAATGCCCTACATATAGGGGCTTTATAAAACTGCATTTAACTGTAGTGCATTTTTTGTAATGCAATTGAAAAAGTGCATTAAATACTGAACAGCACCTGAAAAGGTCTTCATAGTACATGGTATTTAATTCTGAATGCACTTTTCACTGGGATTTATAAAAAAACCAGTATGTACTCCAGGTACAACAGCTCCATTAGAGAGTTTAATTGTGTAGACTCTGAAGCAATGGTTCCCAACCTTTTTTTTTGCCCCATTCAACCTTTTCACCATATGTCAGAATGTCATTTCCCCCTTCCCAAGATTCTCTCACTCAAAAGGTGCATTCCAGATCATTTTTTTCAATGAACCGTTTGTATCCCACTGAGGCAGGGTGACCTAAAAAGAAAAACGAACGTTTTTCTTTTTAAATTTAGTAAATTATACAGGAGAAGGGGTTGCTAGTCCCTTGCTCCTGGTATTTTAGTCGCATGGTTGCATATAATTTCTATAATTAATATTTATCTTTATTTAATTAATATTTTTTATTAACACATTGGCCGATTCCCACCAAGGCAGGGTGGCCCAAAAAATAAAAACTTTCATCATCATTCACTCCATCACTGTCTTGCCAGAGGGGTGCTTTACACTAGTTATAAAACTGCAACATTAACACCCCTCCTTCAGAGTGCAGACACTGTACTTCCCATCTCCAGGACTCAAGTCCGGCCTGCCGGCTTCCCTGACTCCCTTCATAAATGTTACTTTGCTCACACTCCAACAGCACGTCAAGTATTAAAAACCATTTGTCTCCATTCACTCCTATCAAATACACTTGCTGGAAATCCAAGCCCCTCGCACACAAAACCTCCTTTACCCCCTCCCTCCAACCTTTCCTAGGCCGACCCCTACCTCGCCTTCCCTCCACTACAGATTTATACACTCTTGAAGTCATTGTTTCATTCCATTCTCTCTACATGTCCGAACCACCTCAACAACCCCTCCTCAGCCCTCTGGATAATAGTTTTGGTAATCCCGCACTTCCTCCTAATTTCCAAACTCCGAATTCTCTGCATTATATTCACACCACACATTGACCTCAGACATGACATCTCCACTGCCTCCAGCCTTCTCCTCGTTGCAACATTCATCACCCATGCTTTCCCCTACAAATTTATAAGCTCTCCAAGTCATTCTACTTTGATCCATTCTCTCTAAATGACCAAACCACCTCAACAACCCTTCTTCAGCCCTCTGACTAATACTTTTAGTAACTCCACACCTTCTAATTTCCACACTCTGAATTCTCTGCATAATATTTACACCACACATTGCTCTTAGACAGGACATCTCCACTGCCTCCAGCCGCCTCCTCGCTACAACATTTACAACCCAAGCTTCACACCCATGTAAGAGTGTTGGTACCACTCTTGTTAAAGTCGAAAAGGTTATAGCGCCAGCCAGCGATAAAGTGTAGCATTAACAGTGTAGCAAGTAAGTTAAGCGATTAAGCGATAGAAAAATGACGACACGAAACTTAACTCCTCCATTGTTGTTTGAGGTATAGAGGGTCACTGACAACACCGCCGCTTTTGCTGCCACTTATGCTTATGCTCTCAGTGGCCTTTATACACACAACAATTTATCCATTAAAATTAGTGCTTTATATTTATTTCTCATTGTTTTCTGTATGTAAAACTATAGTATTTATTCTTTAAAAAATAATTTTTTTGTGAATATTTTTGGGTGGAACGGATTAATTGGATTTACATTATTTCTTATGGGAAATATTGCTTCGACTTTAGGCCATTTCAACTTTAGGCCTAGCTCCTGGAACGGATTAAGGCCAAAACTCGGGGCTCCACTGTACTTGTAGAAATAAAGATATTATTATTACATCAGGGACCCTGGTCTCAATGACTTATTTCTACGTTACAAACAGTGAAAGGGTTAAATTTTAATTTGCTGAAAATAGTGAAAAATAAGCCAAATTACCAAATTTTGGGTGTTTAATAAAGTAGCTCTGATAGTTGAATGGATGGGCAGTTTCTAAGATCACTGGCTAGGATGGAAGGCAGGACTTTTGTGCCAGCCTTCATTGGGTGTAGACATCTCACCTGAGTACTGATGACAAATTTCCCCCATTCTCTCTGGAACGCTTGTCCTCATCTACTTTGCCCGTCGGGCACATTACAGGAGGGATACCTATCATCAAACACTTTTAGCCAGCTCCATTTTTTCCATTCTGTGGATAATTCTTTAACAGTTTTGAGGGAAGCCGGTTACTGAACTTAGGTGAAAGTGGGGTGTACTGTTCTGCTGGAGCTTGGCAAGGGGGTCCATGATTTAACTGGAAACTTCTAGTTCCTGTTTCTATTTACAAAGGAACTAGTCTTCCTTTTTTCTTTCATCTCCCAGCTTTGAGCAACAATCTTCCCTGTACATAGGGAAGTTGGGCTCGATATACGGCATAAGCTGTCAGTGGCCCTGATAAACCCAACAAAAAAGAGATGGAAGCTCATACCAGCAAAACACCCATGAATTCAGTAAGCTTGAGCACTAGAATAGAGTGTAGAGTGTAGAGTGCTCTCTAACCTTCAATTTTGAGCCTGCATAATTCTGTAAGTATTACATAAAATTTTGCATTTTTGATGTCATTATCTTAGGGAAAAATTAGGAAGTTATTTCCATTTATTTTTCAAAAATTTTTTGCCACTACAGAAGGGACTTTCAGTTTGAGGAGGGGGTTGATGACAGCTAAGGGTTAAACAGCCCAACAAAAATGAAAATCTTCCTTTAAGTAAGTGCACTAGCACTAAAAATTTGAAGCTGATCACATATACTCCAGCTGTCCACACAAAAACCAATAATTTTCTACTTTTTAATTACATTTTATAACTAAACAAATCTACACCAACTATGGTGAGCTTTTTGTATTTAATGCATCAGTGTTTGAAAGCTCAAGACTGTAAAGAACAGGCAATCTCAGGTTATCTCAAAAATAGTTTCACTAATTTTTTAAAAAAAATTGGCATATTATCACATACAAACCCAATAACAACAAGACTTTGTCTAAGATGCACTAACATTGAAAGTTTGAAGCCAGTCAGAACTGGCATTCTCAAGTTATCAGTTAAACCCTTCAAGGCAAAAATAAAGAAAATGTGACAACCATGGGTGTATCTCCCTCCGGGGAAAATACTTAATTACTGTATACTGTACCTGCTCTCAAAACTACTGTTTAACAGAAAAGCTAACAAAATCTATATAAATTATAAAATATGAAAAACCTTCCCATTTCACTATTTTTTCACATTTTTTAAGTTTTCTATAGAGTACTGTATATAGTTAAGGGAGATAAAGTTACATCAAGAGAGGAACAAAACTCCTTCATGTAAGAGTTATGAAGATTCAGATTAAACTTTATATCTCACCTGATCCTTAGCATTGTTGCTAGTTCTTCCCCTTATCCACATAGTCAGTAAACGTCACTTGTTCTGCGTATGGTAGCCAGGGTCTCCAACCACTCCTTCTCTACGAGGCCAATCTGCCAGAAATGGTGCCATTAATCGAAAAGAAATGTATAAACATACCGTATTTTACAGTGTCGAAAATGCTATTTTTATCCCAAAAACAAGCCTTGAAATTTACCCAGCATCTTCAGGAGTTCCCGTACCGGTTTAATCCTTTTTTTTCCCCAAAATTTGTAAAAATTCAAATTTTTTGGGGGGGGAAGAGTCGTTTTGACACCCGAATTTCCTTGTTCATCGTAAAATATGGTATGTCCTGCACAATAAATAAATGAATATGACAAGCAGAAATGTTACTGAAAATAGTGTTATAATATATATACGAATATAATTAGTTTTGTACTTAATATAGTACGTATATTAAACTTGTGGGAAAAGGTTGGAGACAGCAACCACCCAGGGGAGGTAAACCGTCCTGCCATGAGTGAAAACGAAAGCCGTTTTGTTTACATGATGGTGGTTCCGGTTTTTTTTGTCTTATAAAATGGAAGATTTCAGGTATTGTCTTGCTACTTCTACTTACACTTAGGTCACGCTAAACATATAATGATTATGTATACACACTATCTGAGTTTTCTTTGATTTTATCGTAATAGTTCTTGTTATTGCTTTTCCTTTCTATCCATGGGAAGTGGAATAAGAATCTTTCCTCCGAAGCCACACATGTTGTAAAAGTCAACTAAAATGCGGGAACAATGGGTAGAACCCTTTTCCTGTATAGATTTACTAAAAAGAAAAAAAGAAAACCGTCAAAGTGGGATGTTTGAATTGGGGATGTTGTGCGAAGATAAGAAAGAGATGATTGTAGATGTTATGAATGAAAAGAAGCTGGATTCCTGGCTTTAAGGAGACAAACTGAAAGGGGAGGAGAATTTGTGGGGAGAAATAAATGGGATTAGGCGGGGGTTTTAAAAGAGTTAGAGCTAAAAAAAGGAGGGCAATAATGTTGAATAATCAGTTATGGCAAGAAAAGGGAATAAAAATTTATAAATTAAGGATTATGTGGAGTAAAATAAAGGTTGATGTGAAAAGTGGGTTATAGGTGTTTTTGCACCTGGAGAAGAGAGAAGGAGAGGGGAGAGGAGATTTTTGGGAAATGTTGAGGAGGGTGGGAAGTTTTGAACCAAGTGAAAATTGTGGTTGGGGATCTTAATGCTAAAGTGGGTAAAAATGTTGTGGAGGGGGGAAATAGGTAAATTTGGGGCCAAGAAATGTAAATGGGGAACCGTTATTTAGCTATGTGAAAGAGGTTTAATAAGTTACATATTTTATGAAAAGAGGATAAATAAGTATACAAGGTATGATATAACAATGAAAGTAGTTTGTTAGATTATGTATTGGTGGATAAAAGGTTGATGGGTAGGCTTCAGGATGTACAGTTTATAGAGGGGCAATGGATATATCGGATCATTATTTAGGAGCCAGTTAGAGTAAAAGGTAGATGGGACAAAAAGAAAATGGCAACAGCAAGTAAGAGAGGGAAAAATGTATAAACAAGGGAGGAGGAGTTAGGGTGAGATATAAACAATATTGGAGAAAGGTGGGCTATGCAAGGAGTAGTTGGGGAAGGGAGTTGGGATAGTTTTAAAATGCAGTATTAGAATGTGGGGGAAGTTTGTGGCTATAGGAGGGTGGGGCAGGAGGAAAGAGGAGGGGTGGTGGAATGAAGAAGAAAAGGTGGGTAAAAGAGAAAAGGTAGCTTATGAGAGGTTTTTACAAAACAGAAGTGTTAATAGGAGAATACAGGGACCCTCGGTTTTCGTTGAAAATTCTTTCCAGAATGCTGTTTGAGGCATTACCAAGAATTTATTCCCATAAGAAATAATGTAAATTAATTAATTGTTTCAGACCGCCAAAAATACACTTCAAAAGCACTTACAAAAATACATTTACATAAATGTTTAGTTTGGAGATGCACGAAAAAGAGGGTCCACTGTATATGAGAGTAAAAAAAAAGGTGAAAAGGGTGGAGAGTGAAAAGAAGAGCAGATGAAAGAATGGAGAGGCTCTGTCAAGAAATTTTGGAAAACAAGAAAAAAATTTGGAGTGAGATAAACAAGGTAAGAAAGCCTAGGAACGAATGGATTTGTCAGTTAAAAACAGAGTAGGGGAGTTAGTAGATGGGGAGCTGGAGGTATTGGGTAGATGGTGGGAATATTTTGAGGAACTTTTAAATGTCCATGAAAAAGGGAGGCGGTAATTTCATGCACTGGCCAGGAGGTATAACATCGTTTAGGAGTGAAGAGCAGGATGTGAGTGTGGGGGGAGGTGCGTGAGGCGTCGTAGAATGAAAGGGGTAAAGCAGCTGGAACTGACGGGATAATGACAAAATGTTAAAAGCAGGGGGGATATAGTAATGGAGTGGTTGGTATTGTTGTTTAATAAATGTATGAAAGAGGGGAAGGTACCTAGGGATTGGCAGAGAGCATGTATAGTTCCTTTATATAAAGGGAAGGGGATAAAAAGAGATTGTAGGAATTATATGGGAATAAGTTTACTGAGCATACCAGGTAAAGTGTACAGTAGGATTATTACTGAAAGAATTAAGTAAGACAGAGTAGGATTGCAGATGAGCAAGGAGGCTTTAGAGTGGGTAGAGGATGTGTAGATCAAGTGTTTACATTGAAGCATATATGTGAACAGTATTTAGTTAAAGAGTAGGGAAGTTTTCATTGCATTTATGGATTTAGAAAGGGCATATGATAGAGTGGATAGGGGAGCACTATATGTATTACCTATAACTAAACTCCTTTCTATACAAAGTTCAATCACAGGGCTCAATTGCTCCCATTTACACCTGGCACCCCAAACTTACCTACCACACCCTTTCTAAATGTTTCTCCTACATTAGCATTTAGGTCCCTACCGCAATTACTCTCTCACTTGGTTCAAACATTCGCTTAACATCTCCCAAAATCCTCTCTCCTCTACACTCCTCTCTTCTCCAGGTGCATACACGCTTATTATTAATTTTCGCATCCGACCACTTATTTTAATCCACATAATCCTTGAATTTTATACATTTATATTCCCTCTTCCTTCCATAACTGATCCTTCAACATTATTGCTACCCCTTCCTTAGCTCAAATTCTCTCAGATACTCCTGACTTAATCCCATTTATTTCTTCCCTGCTTTCCCTACCCTCTGCAGCTTTGTTTTGCTTAGGGCCAGGACATCCAACTTCTTTTCATTCATAACATCAGCAATCATCTCTTTCTTATCATCTGCCACGCTGTCCACGCACATTTCAAGCATCACAGTTTTATAAAGTTTTTCTTCTTCTCTTTTTAGTAATGTATACAGGAGGAAGGGGTTACTAGCCCATTGCTCCCGGCATTTTAGTTGCCTCACGACACGCACTGCTTATGGAAGAAAGATTCTTTTCCACTTCCCATGGAGAATAGGAAATAAAGAAGAACAAGAGCTATTAAGAAAAGAAAGAAAAACCTAGATGAGTGTATGTACAGTGGACCCCCGGCTAACGAGAAAGGTTTACCATTGAGAGAAGATTACCTAGCGCGCTCTTTCAAACATTCACAATACATTTGGTGTCTTTTTTGGTGGTATATAGTGATTGTCACTGTGAAATAAGTCACCATGGGTCCAAGAAGCTTCCTAAAGTGGCACCCCTGTGGTAAAGAGAGTGAGGAACACCCTTCGGAACTAAAGAAGGAGATTGTTGAAAATATGAGAGTGGCGTACGTCACGAGAGTGATCTTGCCAGGATGTAGAAAAGTGCATCTACTATCGGCACTATATCCTGGCAAAGAAATGAGATCAAGGAAGCTAATGTTGCAAAAGGGGGTTGATATGTTTACGAAACAAAGATCGAAGCAGTGGATGAGGTTGAGGAAGTTACTGATGGTGTGGATCAATTAGAAAACAGATGGCGGGTGATAGTATTTCCATGGCGATAATTTGACGAAAAGGCAAGGAAGTTGCATGATCTTGTCAAAGACAATGCCTGCAACCAGTGGTGAGGCGCGAGTGATTTTAAAGCCAGCAAAGGTTGGTTTGACAGGTTTAAGAAAGCGTGGTAGGCACACGTGGTGTGAGGCATGGTGAGGCAGCCGGCTCAGACAAGCGTGCGGCTATAGAAGGTACCAATGATGAATTTAAGGGTTTGTGGAGGCTGAAGAATTCCTCCCCAACAAGTGTTTAATTGTGATGAAACAGGCCTTTTTTGGAAAAAAATGCCCAACGGGGCCTTCATTACTCAGGAGGAAAAGGCAAGCCAGGACACATAAGAACATAAGAAAGGAAACACTGCAGCAGGCCTGTTGGCCCACACTAGGCAAGTCCCAAATTTCCCCCCTAACAGAACACCTGCTCAACCCAATTTCCCTGCTACCCAAAAAACAAGCTTTGATAATTCCATTCACTATTTTGGGGTCCCCTCCAAACCCCCCCTCTCACCAAAATTTTTCCCCAAACCCAAAAATTTTAAACTACCCAAGGTCCCATTCAATAACCCCACTAGGGGACTGTTCCACCATCAAACCCTATTTCCCCCAAACCCCAAAAATTTTCCCCCATCCTTTTTAAATCTAAAAATCTAACTTGGAAAAAATTTTGGGGCTTCTTGGGGGCCTCAAAAACCCTTTTTTATTCCCCTTTGTTAATCCCCCCTTTTCCCCTTGTATACCTCGATCTTCTCCCCCCATTCCCGTCTTACAAGTGAATGTAATTTGGGGCTTCAATCTTTCTTCGTAAGGGGAAAATTTCCAATGCTATGTTTTAAATTTTTTTTATTCATGAATGTTTTTTTAATAATTTATGTCCCCTTTTGTAATATGGAGACCAGAACCCCCTTAATCTAGGTGAGGGGGCCCTTTCTAATGATGTATAAAGCTTTAAAATAACCCCTGGGGTTCTGTTGCTTAATTCTTGATATAAATCCCCCAATCTATTTGCCTTATTAACGCTTAAACATTGCTGTCTTGGTTTAAGGTTGCTCTTACTATCACCCCCCCAAAAACCCTTTTGAATTTTTGGTGTTTTCCTTTTTAAATTTTGTGCTTGGGAGGACACTCCCAGCCAGTACCTTGCATTTATCTCATTAAATGCATCTCCACTTTTCTAAAAATTAAGTTTGTCTAAATCTTCCCCGAAGTTCTATGACATCTAGTTTGAAACAATTATCCCACCTATTTTGTGTGTGGCCCCCTTTTCTCATGTCACTAGTAATTCCCCCGTCAAGGTCATTGAAAAATTATAAATAACAAGGGTCAAGACTA
>WNWK01037340.1:0-18577 GCA_009830355.1 Cherax destructor | reverse complement strand
CTTGGTGTACGTTCATGGGTGTCTTAGAGGGTGTAATTACACGACAGATTCCTGTGTCTCGTCCTGAAATTCTTTCACCCGGAAAATCTCGACCGTAGTTACGAAAGACATAATTTTAATCTAGCGAAGTCGCCTGAGACCTCCAGAATTTGGGGAAGGTAAGACATCCAGTAGGAAGACATCCGTCTGTCTACTGGATGTGATTGATGTAGGAAGCTAGAGGCTCACCTCTGTGAAGTGAAGGACACACACACACACACACACACACACACAACACACACACACACACACACACACACACACACACAAACACACACACACACACACACACACAGGCAAGTGTAGATGGTACAGTGTCTCAAAATTTAACAAAAAGTGTCAGGGTAGGTGGTTTAGATTAAGGCCGCTGCCTCGATAAGTGATGTAACAATATTGGTAAAGGTCGTTAGAGAAAAAGTGGATTCAACATAATAGCTGGTAAACAATTTCAATTTCTGTCTACAACATTCTATAATTATTATACGTCAGGTTATTAAAGGAGAAACTCTTGAATAAAGAAATAGATAAAGAGACTATCAGAAAACCTTTGCTAGTGCTATAAGAGATATAAAGATCACTGGGTTATATGCAGTAATACCAGTATACATAGTAACACTAGACATACAAAGATCACAATGTTATGAAACTTAGTAAAATTAGAAAAGCAAATAAATGGTAATATCAAGAATACTAAGACAACGCTGCTATGCATAGCAATATCAAAGTTATAAATGTTACGCTTATACATAATAACACCGGTGATATTAAGAATACAGTGTTTAACACAATAGCACCTGAAATATATAAAGAGATAAGGAAGTTACACACAAAAACATGCAAAGATCACATTTTTATATAAATGAAATTGCGGAAAAACTCAATAAGAACATAAAAATCTATGACATTTAAATATACGAATTAAAAAACAATAAGTGGCTTCTCCATGGTAGTCTAGGCAGAGGAGTTCTTCTCTTCTGGCTGGACTATGTTAAGTAAAAGGACACAAATGCAACTAATGTGACATTTTATTGTGGCAACGTTTCGCTCTCCAGGAGCTTTCTCAAGCCGTTACAAGCGATACATGGACACAGTGGGCATATATATGTATATATGCCCACTGTGTCCATGATCGCTTGTAACGCGAAAACCCGAAGCGACTTGCCACATAAATGTCACAATTCATTTGTGTCGCATAATTCTACCAATATTATTACATGGCTGGACTATGTTTCTAGCCTTCCCGGGCGGTCGTATTTACTGGGCGCAGATTTATTTCTGTGTGTCCTCCCTAGTAATTACATCTTCTTGTATATACTGATATTTAAACACTTGTGTTGTAATATCATATATGGGCAGTGCTTCATGGGGTTGCCGCATTTGAAGAGTTAAGTTCATCTCTGAGGAAATGCTGTGTTTGGGGATCACACCTCTCAACGTCCCCCTCAAATGATCAAGTTTAATTCCACTGTTTTCCCTTTTATTATATGATAATATTTTGCTAAATTACTGGGAGTATAGAACATATTTCACACATTGTGAAGACCATTTAGAAATAATTGATCTTCATAACTTTAACATGTTTCTCTCAAAGTTTATTAAAGGCTGTTATTTACACATTCTTATTCGTGAATCTTAATAAGTAAAAGATTCGAAATAAATTTAGTGACTTAGTAAGTTTAATCCATGAATGGTCTATTGTTCGCTCATCTCATGTTACTACAATCGCTGTCTAGTGCTTCTCTCAGTTCCTGTCAAAATAAGCTGAAATATCGAAATTAGTGATTACCGGAAAGTTGAAGATAACGCAATGTTAGAAATAAATGGTATAAAATACCGACACAATGGAAAAATAAACACATATGCAGTATAATGTGATCCTTTATTGACAACATTTCGCCCACACAGTGGGCTTTATAAAGTCACAAACAGATCTACCTGGGTGACAGGTACATGAGTATTTATAGTATGGAGTCAGGTGGAGTAGATAGGATGTGATGAGGACCTGCACGGGACTGGCAGGTGCGTATGTAGTTATGTGGGATAACGATGAAGAAGTTTCTTGGCAAGGGGTTCAGCTATGTTTTAGAAGCCGTTGTTTTGGTTGAAGTTGTTGGATATACAGATAAGTGATGACTCCAGGATTCTGAGGTATTGAGTGTTGTCTTCTCTAGTGACAAGTCTTGCGTTTCTGTGGTTGATTAAATGGTTGTGTGAATTTCAGTGTTGAACAGAGGCATTCCTTAAACCGTCAGATCTGCCTGCGTACTGGTGTTCTCAAATACGTGTTTGGAGGTCTCTGGATGTTTCGCCCACGTATAATTTGCTACAGTCATTACAAAAGATTGTGTATACCCCTGCAGAGGATTGAAGCTCTTCCTGTGTATTACTGGTAATGTCCTTGATGGTGGTGGATGTGGAGGTAGATACTTGGAATGAAGTATTGGAAAAGATGTTGGAAACGTGTTTGGCAATGGAGTTGGTGGGGAGAACTATGTATATCTTCTCGGCAGTGTCTTCCAGTAGTCCTTCTGCAGTGTTTTTTCCATTCTTATGTTCTTATTGGACTGGTGAAGCCACTGTGCGGCGAAACGTTTTTTCAATAAAGATTCCCATATGCTGCGTAAGTGTCTCAGTGTCTCAATCTTCGATTTTGTCCTCGTTAGATCTCCAATGGAAGTGCTGGATGCGATGCGACTCTTGTGTTACCTTGTGTGGTTGCTTTCAAAACATTCAATACAACCTGACTGTTGGGAAGGATTATAACTTTGTTAGGAGAGGTGTTGCGAAAATGTTTGGCCATAATAAAGTTTGAAGAGACAAGTTTCAGATGTGAAATATAAATAAATAAATAAATAAATATATATATATATATATATATATATATATATATATATATATATATATATATATATATATATATATATATATATATATATATATATATATATATATATATATATATATATCAGATCATTATTTTGTTGTAGCTACAGTTAGAGTAAAAGGTAGATGGGACAAAAAGAAAATGGCAACAGCAAGTAAGAGAGAGGTAAAAGTGTATAAACTAAGGGAGGAGGAAGTTAGGGTGAGATATAAGCAACTATTTACAGAGAGGTGGGATAGTGCAAGTATGAGTAGTGGGTGGGAGGGTGAAGAGAGTTGGGATAGTTTTAAAAATGCAGTATTAGAATGTGGGGTAGAAGTTTGTGGCTATAGGAGGGTGGGTGCAGGAGGAAAGAGGAGTGAGTGGTGGAATGAAGAAGTAAAGGGTGTGATAAAAGAGAAAAAGTTAGCTTATGAGAGGTTTTTACAAAACAGAAGTGTTAATAGAAGAGTAGAGTATATGGAGAGTAAACGAAAGGTGAAGAGAGTGGTGAGAGAGTGCAAAAGAAGAGCGGATGAAAGAATGGGAGAGGCTATGTCAAGAAATTTTGCTGAAAACAAGAAAACATTTTGGAGTGAGATAAACAAGGTAAGATAGCCTAGGGAACAAATGGATTTGTAAATTAAAAACAGAGTATGGGAGTTAGTAGATGGGGAGCTGGAGGTATTGGGTAGAGGGCGGGAATATTTTGAGGAACTTTTAAATGTCGATGAAAAAAGGGAGGCGGTAATTTCATGTACTGGCCAGGGAGGTACAACATCGTTTAGGAGTGAAGAAGAGTAGGATGTGAGTGTGGGGGAGGTGCGTGAGGCATTACGTAGAATGAAAGGGGGTAAAGCAGCTGGAACTGACGGGATCATGACAGAAATGTTAAAAGCAGGGGGGGATATAGTGCTGGAATGGTTGGTATTTTTGTTTAATAAATGTATGAAAGAGGGGAAGGTACCTAAGGATTAACAGAGAGCATGTATAGTTCCTTTATATAAAGGGAAGGGGGATAAAAGAAAGTGTAAAAATTATAGGGGAATAAGTTTACTGAGTATACCAGGTAAAGTGTATGGCAGGGTTATTACTGAAAGAATTAGAGGTAAGACAGAGAGTAGGATTGCAGATGAGCAAGGAGGCTTTAGAGTGGGTAGGGGATGTGTAGATCAAGTGTTTACAGTGAGGCATATATGTGAACAGTATTTAGATAAAGGTAGAGAAATTTTTATTGCATTTATGGATATAGAAAAGGCATATGATAGAGTGGATACGGGAGCAATGTGGCAAATGTTGCAAGTGTATGGAATAGGTAGTAAGTTACTGAAGGCTGTAAAGAGTTTTTATGAGGATAGTGAGGCTCAGGCTAGGGTGTGTAGGAGAGAGGGAGATTACTTCCCGGTAAAAGTAGGTCTTAGACAGGGATGTGTAATGTCACCATGGTTGTTTAATATATTTATAGAGGGGGTTGTAAAAGAAGTAAATGCTGGGGTGTTGGGGAGAGGGGTGGGATTAAATTATGAAGAATTAAATGCAAAATGGGAGTTGACACAGTTACTTTTTGCTGATGATACTGTGCTTATGGGAGATTCTAAAGAAAAGTTGCAAAGGTTAGTGGACGAGTTTGGGAGAGTGTGTAAAGGTAGAAAGTTGAAAGTGAACATAGATAAGAGTAAGGTGATGAGGGTATCAAACGATTTAAATAAAGAAAAATTAGATATCACATTGGAGAGAGGGATTATGGAAGAAGTAAATGTTTTCAGATATTTGGGAGTTGACGTGTCAGCGGATGGGTTTATGAAGGATGAGGTTAACCATAGAATTGATGAATGAAAAAAAGGTGAGTGGTGCATTGAGGTATCTGTGGAGACAAAAAACGTTATCCATGGAGGCAAAGAAGGGAATGTACGAAAGTATAGTGGTACCAACACTCTTATATGGGTGTGAAGCATGGGTTGCAAATGCTGCAGCGAGGAGGAGGCTGGAGGCATTGGAGATGTCCTGTCTAAGGGCAATGTGTGGTGTAAATATTATGCAGAAAATTCGGAATGTGGAAATTAGAAGGTGTGGAGTTACTAAAAGTATTTGTCAGAGTGCTGAAGAAGGGTTGTTGAGGTGGTTTGGTCATTTAGAGAGAATGGGTCAAAGTAGAATGACTTGGAGAGAGTATAAATCTGTAGGGGAAGGAAGTCGGGGTAAGGGTCGTCCTAGAAAAGGTTGGAGGGAAGGGGTAAAGGAGGTTTTGTGGGCGAGGGGCTTGGACTTCCAGCAAGCATGTGTGAGCGTGTTAGATAGGAGTGAATGGAGACGAATGGTTTTTGGGACATGACGATCTGTTGGAGTGTGAGCAGAGTAACATTGTGTGAAGGGATTCAGGGAAACCAGTTAATTGATTTAGTTGGACTTGAGTCCTGGAAATGGGAAGTACAATGCCTGCACTTTAAAGGAGGGGTCTGAGATAGTGACAGCTGGGAAGGACTATTCTCAGCTGTCGTATCTGAGCTCCTCTGCAAAGACAGTGATTATGTATGAGTGTGGTGAAAGTGTTGAATGATGATGAAAGTATTTTCTTTTGGGGATTTTCTTTCTTTTGGGTCACCCTGCCTCGGTGGGAGACGGCCGACTTGTTGAAAAAAAAAAAAAAAAAAAATATATATATATATATATAATATATATATATATATATATATATATATATATATATATATATATATATATATATATATATATATATATATATATATATATATATATATATATAATATATATATATATATATATATATATATATATATATATATATATATATATATATATATATATATATATATATATATATATATATATATAATATATATATATTATATAATATAATTATATATTATATATATATATATATATATATATATATATATATATATTATTTTTTATATATATATATTTTTGTGCAAAAATATCACAGTAAACAGGTGATATCAAAATATGCAAGACAATCACTAAGAAAAAACAAAGGAATTCCAAGCGCTATCGTAACTACTCACATTACCAAGGAACTATAAAACAAAACATGACAAGAAGGCTTATAAAGGGGTAAGAGTACACCTCACAGTAGCGTAACATCGCCCGACTCTGTAAAGAGGACCTGAAACTCCTCCCAAGCATTAAGATTAGTCCAATTTATCATTAAATTCTTCCCAAATTTTATTAATTATAAATGAATCCAATTTATATAAACAAAAAGAAATATTCATATTATTTTCAAAACTATTTTTAATGAAACATGATTCTATTATATTCCTCTCAACCATGGACTTGCTTGATACAACCTTCTCAGCATTTTGAAAATCAATTGGATGGTTAAAATCTCTCACATTAATAAATAGAGCATTAGAATCTTGTCCAGTTCTAATGTTATATTTATGTTGTTTTAATCTTAGTTCAAGACTTTTACCAGTTTGACCGTAATAAACTTTATCGCATATTTTACAAGGAATCTTATAGACATATCCATCAGCATTTTGGAGGGAATTTTTTATCAAAAGTTTTTTTACTGTATCAAGATTTTTAAATACAACTTTGATATTAAAATTATTAAGAAAGGAAGGCATATCAACCAAGTTTTCATGGTAAGGGAGAACCAACATATTTTTTGTTGAATAAGGTTGGTTGTCCCTTTTTGGACTGTAAAAAAAATATTTCTAGCTATTTTAAAACATTTATCAATTACGTTTCTCGGGCATTTTAAATCATTAGATATTTCATAAATTTTAGAGATTTCTTCATCTATGAACGCTGGACTACAAATACGTAAAGCTCTCAAAAATATTGAAGAGAAAACCGACACTTTAACTCTATCTTGATGTGAAGAATAATAGTGTACATAGGAACAATTATTTGAAGGTTTTCTGTAAATTTTAAATTTAAAATCAATGTTACCCTTAATAATAAAAACATCTAGGAAGGGCAATGAGTTATTTACTTCAAATTCAACAGTAAAATTTATAGAATGAGCTAAGCTATTTAATTTAACAAGGACATGGTTTATGTCTACATTCTTAGGCATAAGGCACAAAATATCATCAACATATCTATACCACTTAGCTCTATTGGGAAGGATTGTGTTAAGCAATCTTGTTTCGAAAAATTCCATATATAAATTACTAAGAACAGGTGAAAGAGGATTTCCCATTGCCATACCAAATTTCTGAGTGTAAAACTCATCATTAAATACAAATTTGGCATCAACAATACAAAGTTTAATAGGTTTAATGATAAGAACTGGCAATGGTAAATCGGAATTAACAAGTTCTTCAGATGAGAAACTTAGTAAATCATCAACTGGAACTTTTGTAAACAAGGAAGTAACATCAAAGCTAACTATATTGAAATCATTTAAATCAGTCAAGGTGCTAAATTTATCCACTAAATCAAAGTTGTTTTTAACATTAAAATTAGAAAATTTTCCAACAATTGGGCTCAAAATATCAACAAGCCATTTAGAAAGTTTATAAGAAACTGAACCTATGGAGCTAATAATTGGTCTAACAGGATTACCAGGTTTGTGTGTTTTAATTAATCCATACATATAAGGTAAAGATGGATTAGTGGAAGTAATTTTTTTAATTAATTCATCTTTGCCCTTCAATAGATGCTTTATTGTTTTATTGAAATTGCTGGTAACAGTTTCTAAGGGATTCTTTCTAAGTTTAGAATAGGTTTCAAAATCATCTAGGAGGTTATTCATTTTATCTTGGTAATCGTCTTGCCCCTTTATAAGCCTTCTTGTTATGTTTTGTTTTATAGTTCCTTGATAATGTGTGTAGTCACGAAAGCGTTTGGAATTCCTCTATTTTTTCTTAGTGGTTGTCTTGCATGTGGTAGTTACCATTTTGTCCTAGGCACATGTCGATTAGACACTAGGCCTGTTGTATATGTGTATGTATGTAAGGAAACACTTCGAAATGTTTCCACCCCGCCAGGAATCGAACCCGGGCGCTCCGTGCGTGAAACGAGAGAGCTTTAGCAACCAAGCCACCGGTGTGTGTGTGTGTGTGTGTGTATTTCTTAAATCTTTTGTATTATATTATCTAATAAAATGTACCTATTGGTAAAAAAAAAAAATGAAAAGATGCGGTGGTAGGGAAAGTGGAATATTCAAATGGCTTCAAGAAGAAATCCAAATATTCTTCCTTGAAGCCTTTTATTCACGTCTCCTTACATATATATATATATATATATATATATATATATATATATATATATATATATATATATATATATATATATATATATATATATATATATATATATATATATATATATATATATATATATATAAATAAATATATATATATATATATATGTCGTGCCGATTAGGTCAAACTTGCGATTTTGGCTTAAATAGCAACGCTCACCTTGCCATATAAGACAAGTGAAAATTTGTGTATGCAATAATTTCGCCAAAATCATTCTGAACATAACGAAAAAAATATATTTCATTGTGTGTGTTTATTATTAAATTAATGTTAATGTATCTAAAATATATTTAGTTGGGTTAGGCTAAATTAAATAGCGCTTGTTGTAATAAGGTTAGGTAGGTTTTCAAAGTTTATCTTGGTACAAAATTATAAATTCTTACATTAACATAAATGAAAAAAATATATCTTTAAACGTATAAGAGAAAATTTTAGAAAGGACTTAATTTTAGATGAGTTCTTGCTAATTGACCAGTTTTACCTAATCGGCACGACATATATATATATATATATATATATATATATATATATATATATATATATATATATATATATGTCGTGCCGATTAGGTAAAACTTGCGATTTTGGCTTAAATAACAACGCTCACCTTGCCATATAAGACAAGTGAAAATTTGTGTATGCAATAATTTCGCCAAAATCATTCTGAACATAACGAAAAAAATATATTTCATTGTGTTTGTTTATTATTAAATTAATGTTAACGTATCTAAAATATATTTAGTTGGGTTAGGCTAAATTAAATTGCGCTTGTTGTAATAAGGTTAGGTAGGTTTTCAAAGTTTCTCTTGGTACAAAATTATAAATTCTTACATTAACGTAAATTAATAAAATATATCTTTAAACGTATAAGATAAATTTTTAGAAAGGACTTAAGTTTAGATGAGTTCTTGCTAATTGACCAGTTTTACCTAATCGGCACGAAATATATATATATATGTCGTGCCGATTAGGTAAAACTTGCGATTTTAACTTAAATAGCAACGCTCTTCTTGCCATATAAGACAAGCAAAAATTTGTGTATGCAATAATTTCGCAAAAATCATTATGAGCCTAACGAAAAAAAATATATTTCATTGTGTTTGTTTATTATAAAATTAATGTTAACGTATCTAAAAAAATAATTAGTTGGGTTAGGCTAAATTAAATTGCGTTTGTTATAATAAGGTTACGTAGGTTTTCAAAGTTTCTCTTGGTACAAAATTATAAATTTTTACATTAAATAAATGAAAAAAATTTCTTTAAACGTATAAGAGAAAATTTTAAAAGGACCTAATTTTAAATGAGTTCTTCTAATTGACCAGTTTTACCTAATCGCACGACATAATATATATATATATATATATATATATATATATATATATATATATATATATATATATATATATATATATATATATATATATATAATATATTATCGCACATTGCAAAAATCAAAACATGAGATATTAACAATGCAAGACAAGCCACGAGGGGTGGAAATCTTTAGCTCAAGTACTTTCACACTTCTCAGTGCGTCATCATGAGCTATGCAATGTTGCAAGGCTACAACTGAAGGAGAGAGGGAAGGAAGTTTTACTCAGATAGCGCATTGCCTAGTGCTGACACACACACCAGTGTCTGGTGCTGACACACACAAACACCAGTGCCTGGTGCTGACAAACACACCAGTGCCAGGTGCTGGCACACACACCAGTGCCTAGTGCTGACATATACCAGGGCCTGGTGCTGACACACACCAGTTCCTGGTGCTGACACACACCAGTGCCTGGTGCTGAAACACACACCAGTGCCTGGTGCTGACACACACACCAGTGCCTGGTGCTGACAAACACACCAGTGCCTGGTGCTGACAAACACACTAGTGCCTGGTGCTGACACACACACCAGTGCCTGGTGCTGACACACAACAGTGCCTAGGGATGACATGCACCAGTGCCTGGTGCTGACACACACACCAGTGCCTGGTGCTGACACACACACCAACGCCTGGTGCTGACACACACCAGTGCCTGGTGCTGACACACACCAGTGACTGGTGCTACACACAGCAGTGCCTGGTGCTGACATAGCAGTGCTTGGTGCTGACACACACCAGTGCCTGGTGCTGGCACACACCAGTGCCTGGTGCTGACACACACCAGTGACTGGTGCTACACACAGCAGTGCATGGTGTTGACACAGCAGTGTCTGGTGGTGACACACCAGTGCCTGGTGCTGACACACACACCAGTGCCTGGCGTTGACACACACCAGTGTCTGGTGCTGACACACTAAAATGCCTGGTGCTGACACTCACCAGTGCCTGGTGACAACACACACCAATGCCTGGTGCTGACACTCACCAGTGCCTATTGCTGACACACACCAGTGCCTGGTGCTGACACACACAAAAGTGTCTGCTGTTGACACACACACACCAGTGCCTGGTGCTGACAAACACACCAGTGCCTAGTGCTGGCACACACACCAGTGCCTGGTGCTGGCACACACACCAGTGCCTGGTGCGGACACACACCAGTGCCTGGTGCTGACACACACCAGTGTCTGGTGCTGACACACACACACCAGTGCATGGTGCTGACATATACCAGTGCCTGGTGCTGACACACACCAGTGTCTGGTGCTGACACACACCAGTGCCTGGTGCTGACACACACCAGTGCCTGGTGCTGACACACACCAGTGCCTGGTGCTGACACACACCAGTGTCTGGTGCTGACACACACCAGTGCCTTGTGCTGACACACACCAGTGCCTGGTGCTGACACACACCAGTGCCTGGTGCTGACAAACACACCAGTGCCTGGTGCTGACGCACACACCAGTGCCTGGTGCTGACACACAACAGTGCCTAGGGCTGACATGCACCAGTGCCTGGTGCTGACACACACACCAGTGCCTGATGCTGACACACACACCAGTGCCTGGTACTGACACACACACCAGTGCCTGGTGCTGACACACACACCAGTGCCTGGTGCTGAGACACACACCAGTGCCTAGGGCTGACACACACCAGTGCTTGGTGCTGAAACAGCAGTGCTTTGTGCTGACAAACACACCAGTGCCTGGTGCTTACACACACCAGTGCCTGTTGCTGACACACACACCAGTGCCTGGTGCTGACACACACACCAGCGCCTGGTGCTGACACACACCAGTGACTGGTGCTACACACAGCAGTGCCTGGTGCTGACACAGCAGTGCCTGGTGCTGACACACACCAGTGCCTGGTGCTGACACACACCAGTGCCTGGTGCTGAAACACACCAGTGCATGGTGCTGACACACACCAGTGCCTGATGCTGACACACACACCAGTGCCTGGTGCTGACACACACACCAGTGCCTGGTGCTGACACACACACCAGTGCCTGGTGCTGACACACACACCAGTGCCTGGTGCTGACACACACACCAGTGCCTGGTGCTGACACACACACCAGTGCCTGGTGCTGAAACAGCAGTGCTTTGTGCTGACAAACACACCAGTGCCTGGTGCTGACACACACACCAGTGACTGTTGCTGACACACACACCAGTGCCTGGTGCTGATACACACACCAGCAATTGGTGCTGACACACACCAGTGCCTGGTGCTACACACAGCAGTGCCTGGTGCTGACACAGCAGTGCCTGGTGCTGACACAGCAGTGCCTGGTGCTGACACACACCAGTGCCTTGGGCTGACACACACACCAGTGACTGGTGCTGAAACACACCAGTGCATGGTGCTGACACACACCAGTGCCTGGTGCTGACATACACCAGTGTCTGGTGCCGACACCAGTGTCTGGTGCTGACACACTCCAATGCCTGGTGCTGACACACACCAGTGCCTGGTGCTGACATACACCATTGTCTGGTGCTGACATACACCAGTGTCTGTTGCTGACATACACCGGTGCCTGGTGCTGACACACACCAGTGCCTGGTGCTCACACACACCAGTGCCTGGTGCTGACACACACACCAGTGTCTGGTGCTGACACACACACCAGTGCCTGGTGTTGACAAACACACCAGTGCCGGGTGCTGGCACACACACCAGTGCCTGATGCTGGCACACACACCAGTGCCTGGAGCTGACATATATCAGTGCAAGGTGCTGACACACACCAGTGCCTGGTGCTGACACACACACCAGTGCCTGGTGCTGACACACACACTCCAGTGCCTGATGCTGACACACACACTAGTGCCTAGTGCTGACACACACACCAGTGCCTGGTGCTGACACACACACCAGTGCCTGGTGCTGACACAGCAGTGCTTGGTGCTGACACACACCAGTGCCTGGTGCTGACACACACCAGTGCCTGATGCTGACACACACCAGTGCCTGGTGCTGACACACACCAGTGCTTGGTGCTGAAACACACCAGTGCATGGTGCTGACACACACCAGTGACTGGTGCTACACACATCAGTGCCTGGTGCCGACACCAGTGTCTGGTGCTGACACACTCCAATGCCTGGTACTGACACACACCAGTGCCTAGTGCTGACATACACCATTGTCTGGTGCTGACATACACCAGTGTCTGTTGCTGACATACACCGGTGCCTGGTGCTGACACACACCAGTGCCTGGTGCTCACACACACCAGTGCCTGGTGCTCACACACACCAGTGCCTGGTGCTGACACACACACCAGTGTCTGGTGCTGACACACACACACCAGTGCCTGGTGTTGACAAACACACCAGTGCCGGGTGCTGGCACACACACCAGTGCCTGATGCTGGCACACACACAAGTGCCTGGAGCTGACATATATCAGTGCAAGGTGCTGACACACACCAGTGCCTGGTGCTGACACACACACCAGTGCCTGGTGCTGACACACACACCAGTGCCTGGTGCTGACACACACACTCCAGTGCCTGATGCTGACACACACACTAGTGCTTGGTGCTGACACACACAGCAGTGCTTGGTGCTGACACACACCAGTGCCTGGTGCTGACACACACCAGTGCCAGATGCTGACACACACACCAGTGCCTGGTGCTGACACACACCAGTGCCTGGTGCTGACACACACACCAGTGCCTGGTGCTGACACACACCAGTGCCTGGTGCTGACACACACACCAGTGCCTGGTGCTGACTCACACCAATGCCTGGTGCTGACATACACCAGTGTCTGGTCCACACTACACTCTCACCAGGTCCACACTACACTCACCAGGTGCACACTACTCTCACCAGGTCCACACTACACTCTCACCAGGTCCACACTACACTCTCACCAGGTCCACACTACACTCTCACTAGGTCCACACTACACTCTCACCAGGTCTACACTACACTCTCACCAGGTCCACACTACACTCTCACCAAGTCCACACTACACTCTCACCAGGTCCACACTACACTCTCACCAGGTCCACACTCACTCTCACCAGGTCCACACTACACTCACCAGGCCACACTACACTCTACCAGGTCCACACTACACTTTCACCAGGTCACACTACACTCCTCACCAGGTCACACTACACTCTCACAGGTCACACTACACTCTCATAGGTCCACACTACACCTCACTAGGTCCACACTACACTCTCACCAGGTCACACTACACTCTCACCATGGTCCACACTACACTCTCACCAGGTCCACACTACACTCTCACCAGGTCCACACTACACCTCACCAGGTCCACACTACACTCTCACCAGGTCCACACTACACTCTCACTAGTCCACACTACACTCTCACAGGTCCACACTACACTCTCACCAGGTCCACACTACACTTTCACAGTCCACACTACACTCTCACCAGGTCACACTACACTCTCACAGGCACACTCCACCAGGTCCACACACTCTCACCAGGTCCACACTACACTCTCACCAGGTCCACACTACACTCTCACTGGTCACACTACCTCTCACCAGGTCCACACTACACTCTCACTAGGTCCACACTACACTCTCAACAGGTCCACACTACACTCTCATGTCCACCTACACCTCACCAGGTCCACACTACCCCCTCTCACCCTAGGTCCACTACACTCTCACCGGTCACACTACACTCACCAGGTCCACACTCACCTCACCAGGTCCACACTACACGCTACCAGGTCCACACTACACTCTCATTAGGTCCACACTACACTCTCACCAGGTCCACACTACACTCTCACCAGGTCCACACTACACTCTCATTAGGTCCACACTACACTCTCACCAGGTCCACACTACACTCTCACTAGGTCCACACTACACTCTCACCTGGTCCACACTACACTCTCACCAGGTCCACACTACACTCTCACCAGGTCCACACTACACGCTCACCAGGTCCACACTACACTCTCACCAGGTCCACACTACACTCTCACCAGGTCCACACTACACTCTCACCAGGTCCACACTACACTCTCACCAGGTCCACACTACACTCGTCACTAGGTCCACACTACACTCTCACCAGGTCCACACTACACTCTCACCAGGTCCACACTACACTCTCACCAGGTCCACACTACACTCTCACCAGGTCCACACTACACGCTCACCTGGTCCACACTACACTCTCACCAGGTCCACACTACAGCCACCAGGTCCACACTACACTCTCACTAGGTCCACATACACTCTCATAGTCCACACTACACTCTCACCAGGTCCACACTCACTTCTCACCAGGTCACACTACACTCTCACCTGGTCCACACTACACTTTCACCAGGTCCACACTCACGCCGTCACACATCCAGGTCCACACTACACTCTCATTAGGTCCACACTACACTCTCACCAGGTCCACACTACACTCCGTCCCACCCCAGGTCCACACTACACTCTCACCAGGTCCACACTACACTCTCACTAGGTCCACACTACACTCTCACCTGGTCACACTACACTCTCACCAGGTCCACACTACACTCTCACCAGGTCCACACTACACGTCACCAGGTCCACACTACACTCTCACTAGGTCCACACTACACTTCACCAGGTCCACCTACACCTCACCAGGTCCACACTACACTCTCACCAGGTCCACACTACACCTCACCAGGTCCACACTACACCTCACCAGGTCCACACTACACTCTCACCAGGTCCACACTACACTCTCACCAGGTCCACACTACACTCTCACCAGGTCCACACTACACTCTACCTGGTCCACACTACACTCTCACCAGGTCCACACTACACCCACCAGGTCCACACTACACCTCACCAGGTCCACACTACACTCTCCAGTCCACACTACACTCTCATCAGGTCCACACTACACTCTCACCAGGTCCACACTACACTCTCACCAGGTCCACACTACACGCTCACCAGGTCCACACTACACGCTCACCAGGTCCACACTACACTCTCATTATGGTCCACACTACACGCTCACCAGGACCACACTACACTCTCACCAGGTCCACACTACACTTCACCAGGTCCACACTACACTCTCACTAGGTCCACACTACACTCTCACCTGGTCCACACTACATCTCACCAGGTCCACACTACACCTCACCAGTCCACACTCACGCTCCCATGTCCACACTCCTCTCACCAGGTCACACTCACTCTCACCAGGTCCTACTACACTCACCAGGTCCACACTACACCTCCAGGTCCACACTACACTCTCACCAGGTCCACACTACACTCACCAGGTCCACACTCACTCTCACCAGGTCCACACTACACTTCACCAGGTCCACACTACACCTCACCGGTCCACACTACCTCTCCAGGTCCACACTACACGCTCACCAGGCCACACTACACTCTCACCAGGTCCACACTACACTCTCACCAGTCCACACTACACTCTCACCAGGTCCACACTACACTCTCACCAGGTCCACACTACACTCTCACAGGTCCACACTACACTTCACCAGGTCCAACTACACGCTCACCAGGTCCACACTACACGCTCACCAGGTCCACACTACACTCTCATTAGGTCCACACTACACTCACAGGCCACACTACACTCTCACCAGGCCCCACACTACCTCCCTCACCAGGTCCACACTACCTCTCACCAGGTCCACACTACACTCTCACCAGGTCCACACTACACGCTCACTAGGTCCACACTACACTCTCACCAGGTCCACACTACACTCTCACCAGGTCCACACTACACTCACCAGGTCCACACTACACGCTCACCAGGTCCACACTACACTCTCACCAGGTCCACACTACACGCTCACCAGGTCCACACTACACCACAGTCACCAGGTCCACACTACACTCTCACCTGGTCCACACTACACTCTCACCAGGACCACACTACATTCTCACCAGGTCCACACTCACCTCTCCTCACCAGTCCACACTACACTCTCACCAGGTCCACACTACACTCTCACCAGGTCCACACTACACTCTCACCAGGTCCACACTACACTCTCACCAGGTCCACACTACACGCTCACCAGGTCCACACTACACGCTCACCAGGTCCACACTACACTCTCATTAGGTCCACACTACACGCTCACCAGGACCACACTACAGTCTCACCAGGTCCACACTACACTCTCACCAGGTCCACACTACAATCTCACTAGGTCCACACTACACTCTCACCTGGTCCACACTACACTCTCACCAGGTCCACACTACACTCTCACCAGGTCCACACTACACGCTCACCATATCCACACTACACTCTCACCAGGTCCACACTACACTCTCACCAGGTCGACACTACACTCACCAGGTCCACACTACACGCTCACCAGGTCCACACTACACTCTCACCAGGTCCACACAACACGCTCACCAGGTCCACACTACACTCTCACCAGGTCCACACTACACTCTCACCAGGTCCACCTACACTCTCACCAGGTCAACACTACACGCTTACCAGGTCCACACTATGACGAGTGTCGCCATAGGGTTGGAATGAAGTTAAAATTTTTCATGTATCCTCTGATACGCATAATTGATGGTGATGATGTGATTCATGGTGATGATATGTGTGAAAACCATCATCCAACACATCGTCTGTAATAAAAAAAATAAGCTTTCCCGAAATGCTCAGAAATCGAAATTGTCATTATTTTTTGTGACCACTGTCAGCCTCAGAGTTTTCTCTGAGTTACCAGACCCTGCCACGTGGAGGCCAGTGGTTCGTCTTTAAGGTCCACCACCCACTTACTGTGTTTTTGGTGCTTTCCCCAGGTACATGTGTCCAGGAGTCCATCTGTGTCCCCTTAGATATTCTCCCTTCCCCACTTCCCCAAGATATCCTCCCCTTTCCCAGGTCCATGTGTCCAGGAATCCATCCGTGGGTCCCCGGATGTCTCCCCTTCCTCACATCCCTTAGGTTATATCCCCAGGTTCATGTGTCTAGAAGTCCATCTGTGTCCCCTCAGATATTCTCCCTTTGCCAAAGTCTGCCTAATCAACCAGTATCCTCGTCTTTCCCAGGTCCCTGTGTCCAGGAGTCCATCTGTGCGCCTCAGATATTCTCCCTTCCCCACTTCCCCAAGGTATCCTTGCCTTTCCCAGGTCCATGTGTCCAGGAATCCATCCGTGGGCCCCCGGATGTCTCCCCTTCCTCACTTCCCTTAGGTTATATACCAGTCTCAGCCTTCCCCAGGTTATGTATCCCGAAGTCAGCTCAGCCACCCTCAGTGGTCTAGCTAGATGAGAACTAGGCCTTGTCTAGCTGGTCTACGGTAGAGACTGTCCAGGTGGGTGGAATTACTGGAGGTGACACACAGAAAACTGCGTCCAGTAATTACACCCACCAAGACAGCCACGACCGTACACCAGCTAGACGCAGCCAAGCTACCGTCCAGTTCCCCCACCAAGGTGAGGCCACTCAATGAAATTTTGGAAGTTCTATTTATATTATACGGTTTGTTTACATAAAAAAAATATGATGTTTTACTAAATTAGCAGTTTAAGTGGTTTGTGAAAGTTTTATAGTGAGAACTGTAATAAGTGTTGAATTTTATATTTTTATTTGGTTATATTTCTTATGTATTTGCAACATGCGCAGTTTCAAGCGCTTGCGCACAATGGAAGTTACATTGTATGACATTTTTGGGTTATCCTGGGTAATATACACATATGTTACTATGTATGATAATTTGTGTAACTGTATTTACGAGTACCTGAACCTAAGTAAACTTACACACACTTGTTTTTACACTCACTTTGCGCATTTCCGCAAAGGCAGCCTGTTGATTCACCATCATTCATACACGCACAAAACTACGCACACAGACACACACACACACACACATACACACACACACACACACACACACACACACACACACACACACACACACACACACAGGATCCTGCAAGAGAAACCACGGCTGAAGGAATCGTCAGCATACAGAAGGGTGTTCCTAGACCGGGACAGAACAAAAACA
>WNWK01037339.1:0-18577 GCA_009830355.1 Cherax destructor | reverse complement strand
GTTCGGAGGGTCTTGCCAAAATCAACCATTCCAAATGACGTAAACTTCTGTTCAAAGCTGAGGATCTTGCTTTCAAGGTGGGCTAACTTAGATTCGTGTTTCTTTAGTGTTGTACGAATATTCATATTATCCACAGTTAGGGTGGTGATGTATGACTTAAGAGTGTCAGGATCGTTTGTCATACCTGAAGGAGTTTCAGATGGGTCAAATCCTACGTAGGTAGTGTGGTATGAAGGAGAGTCAGTCTTGTTTGGTGTTGATGCTGTCGCGTCGCCTTGGGTGGTGGTTGAGGAGAATGGGGGAGAGTCAGCCATGTTTGTTGTTGATGAGTCGCCTGGGGTGGTGGTGGGGGGAGGTGGATGAGGCACCGGCGTCCTCCTGGGTAGTCAATTGGAATAGTCGATTTCTAGGTGATTTCTTGCTGTTCTTGTTGTTGCTTCTTCTGTGATTAGGTCTCATAGTAGTACAGGAGTTGTTGTAGTTAAGACGGAGAAGCTATGTTTGCTCAGAACTTGGGCTATTTGTTCGTCTGGCAGCGGGCTGTGCTTGGGTTTGAATGGCAGTCTTCACTTTGATGGGCAATTTTTCGAGTTATTGGTCTCACTGTTGATATTGTTGGGTCAGTTATCCCTGACGAGGACTCAGTGACCTGGACAACACCTGAGAGAGAGAGAGAGAGAGAGAGAGAGAGAGAGACAGACAGACAGACAGTGACGACTAAGCTCGTCCTCTTTAAAGTAAAGAATTTATGAGGAGAAACTTATTACGAAGTTTTAGTGAATTTTCTTAAAGGCAGTTATGAGGAAGGGGGAGGCTGGGAGGGAGGGGGAGGGAGGGGGAGGGAAGGGAGAGAGGAGAAGAGAGGGAGGGAAATGGAAGTTGAGGGAAATGAAGTTGAGGAGGGGGAAATGGAATAGAAGAAAAGGAAAGAGGAGGAAAGGGAGATGAAGGAATGAAAAAGAAGGAAAGAGGCAGACGGAGGAACATGCGTAAAGAAAAGATGAAGTAAAGAAGAAGAAGAAGAAGCAAGAGGGAGGGAAGAGAAGAGGAGAAACGTGAAAGCAAGAAAGAGCTATCGTCACATTCACGGGGAAGCGTTAAACCAGTAGGGAGGAGGTGGGTGTGGACCTCTACTCCTCTTGAGAGAATGGGAATCAGGGAGGATGGTTCCAATTCCTTGGATTAAGAACTACTCTCCCTTCCCTACCCTCCCCCGTCTCCTTAAAGGATTAAGGAAGAGGAGGAGAGTCTCAGCTCCCGGCCCTTCCTCATTACACTCCACCAGCCTTGTTTCTCTCTCTCTCTCTCTGTACAAGTGTGAAGATACAAAACGCAGATCGGACATTTATTGGCACAACGTTTCGCTCAAAGTAGAGCTTTATTAAGCATCGGAAAAGCTATTCTACCCTGAGCGAAACATCACTAAACTGTGTCTTAGAATGAGCTCCCTCCTCCTCTTTAGGTGCTCCATTAACCTACTCCTGGAGAGCTCCCTCCTTCTTTCTAGGTGCTCCATCAATCTACTCCTGGTGAGCTTCCTCCTTCTCTCTATTTGCTCCATCAATCTACTCCTGGAGAGCTTCCTCCTTCTCTCTAGGTGCTCCATCAATCTTCTCCTGGTGAGCTTCCTCCTTCTCTCTAGGTGCTCCATCAATCTACTCCTGGAGACCTTCCTCCTCCTCTCTAGGTGCTCCATTAACCTACTCCTGGAGAGCTCCCTCCTTCTCTCTATTTGCTCCATCAATCTACTCCTGGAGAGCTTCCTCCTTCTCTCTAGGTGCTCCATCAATCTACTCCTGGTGAGCTTCCTCCTTCTCTCTAGGTGCTCCATCAATCTACTCCTGGAGACCTTCCTCCTCCTCTCTAGGTGCTCCATTAACCTACTCCTGGAGAGCTCCCTCCTTCTTTCTAGGTGCTCCATCAATCTACTCCTGGTGAGCTTCCTCCTTCTCTCTAGGTGCTCCATCAATCTACTCCTGGTGAGCTTCCTCCTTCTCTCTAGGTGCTCCATCAATCTACTCCTGGAGAGCTTCCTACTTCTTTCTAGGTGCTCCATCAATCTACTCCTGGTGAGCTTCCTCCTTCTCTCTAGGTGCTCCATCAATCTACTCCTGGAGAGCTTCCTCCTTCTCTCTAGGTGCTCCATCAATCTACTCCTGGTGAGCTTCCTCCTTCTCTCTAGGTGCTCCAACAATCTACTCCTGGAGAGCTTCCTACTTCTTTCTAGGTGCTCCATCAATCTACTCCTGGTGAGCTTCCTCCTTCTCTCTAGGTGCTCCATCAATCTACTCCTGGTGAGCTTCCTCCTTCTCTCTAGGTGCTCCATCAATCTACTCCTGGAGACCTTCCTCCTCCTCTCTAGGTGCTCCATTACCCCTCCTTGGGAGTTCCTCCTTTCACCCCCACTTGTCTTCTTCTCTTCCCTCTCCTTCCTCCTCCTCTTCTTTCTCCTCCCTCCTTCTTCTCTCCTCTCCTCCTCTTCCTCCTTCTCTAGGTGCCCATCAATTACCGAGCTCTCCTTCTCCCTGGGCACACACCTGGAGACTTCCTCCTCTCTAGTGCCATTAACCTACCTGAGCTCCTCCTTCTAGGTGCTCATCAATCTACTCCTGGTGGCCTCCTTCTAGTGCTCATCAATCTACTCCTGGGTTCTCCTTCTCTCTAGGTGCTCATCAATCTCTCCTGGAGCTTTCTTCTCTAGGTGCTCCAAACTACTCTGGATCCTCTCTCTAGGTGCTCATAACTACTCTGGAGCTCTCCTTCTCTATGTCATCAATCTACTCTGGAGCTCTTCTCTATGCCCATCAATCTACCTGGAGAGCTTCTCTTCTAGGTGCTCCATCAATCTCCTGGGACTTCCTCCTCTCTAGGTGTCCAAACTACTCCTGAACTCCTCCTCTTCTAGGTGCCCATAACTACTCCTGGAGCTTCTCTCCCAGGTGTCCATCAATCTACCCTGGTGAGCTCCTTTCTCTAGGTGCTCCATCAATCTACCTAGAGCTTCCTCTTCTTCTGGTGCTCCATCAATCTACCTGGTGAGCTTCTCTTCCTCAGGTGTCCATCAATCTACCCTGGGGCTTCTTCTCTCTAGGTGCTCCATCAATCTACTCTGGAGCTTCTCCTTCTTCTAGTGCTCCATCAATCTACTCTGGGAGCTTCCTCTTCTCTAGGTGCTCCATCAATCTACTCTGGGAGTCCTCCTCTCTAGGTGCCCATCAATCTACTCCTGGTGAGCTCTCCTTCTCTCTAGGTGCTCCATCAATCTACTCGAGACCTTCCTCCTCTCTAGGTGCTCCATTAACTACTCCTGAGAGCTCCTCCTTCTTCTAGGTGCTCCATCAATCTACCCTGGTGAGCTTCTCCTTCTAATTTGCTCCATCAATCTACTCCTGGAGAGCTTCCTCCTTCTCTCTAGGTGCTCCATCTATCTACTCCTGGTAGCTCCTCTTCTCTCTAGGTGCTCCATCAATCTACTCCTGGACTTCCTCCTCTCTCTAGGTGCTCCATTAACCTACTCCTGGAGAGCTCCTCCTTCTTTCTAGGTGCTCCATCAATCTACTCCTGGTGAGCTTCCTCCTTCTCTCTAGGTGCTCCATCAATCTACTCCTGGTGAGCTTCCTCCTTCTCTCTAGGTGCTCCATCAATCTACTCCTGGAGAGCTTCCTACTTCTCTCTAGGTGCTCTATCAATCTACTCCTGGTGAGCTTCCTCCTTCTCTCTAGGTGCTCCATCAATCTACTCCTGGAGAGCTTCCTCCTTCTCTCTAGGTGCTCCATCAATCTACTCCTGGTGAGCTTCCTCCTTCTCTCTAGGTGCTCCATCAATCTACTCCTGGAGACCTTCCTCCTCCTCTCTAGGTGCTCCATTAACCTACTCCTGGAGAGCTCCCTCCTTCTTTCTAGGTGCTCCATCAATCTACTCCTGGTGAGCTTCCTCCTTCTCTCTAGGTGCTCCATCAATCTACTCCTGGAGAGCTTCCTCCTCCTCTCTAGGTGCTCCATTAACCTACTCCTGGAGAGCTCCCTCCTTCTTTCTAGGTGCTCCATCAATCTACTCCTGGTGAGCTTCCTCCTTCTCTCTATTTGCTCCATCAATCTACTCCTGGAGAGCTTCCTCCTTCTCTCTAGGTGCTCCATCAATCTACTCCTGGTGAGCTTCCTCCTTCTCTCTAGGTGCTCCATCAATCTACTCCTGGAGAACTTCCTCCTCCTCTCTTGGTGCTCCATTAACCTACTCCTGGAGAGCTCCCTCCTTCTTTCTAGGTGCTCCATCAATCTACTCCTGGTGAGCTTCCTCCTTCTCTCTAGGTGCTCCATCAATCTACTCCTGGTGAGCTTCCTCCTTCTCTCTAGGTGCTCCATTAATCTACTCCTGGAGAGCTTCCTACTTCTCTCTAGGTGCTCCATCAATCTACTCCTGGTGAGCTTCCTCCTTCTCTCTAGGTGCTCCATCAATCTACTCCTGGAGAGCTTCCTCCTTCTCTCTAGGTGCTCCATCAATCTACTCCTGGTGAGCTTCCTCCTTCTATCTAGGTGCTCCATCAATCTACTCCTGGAGACCTTCCTCCTCCTCTCTAGGTGCTCCATTAACCTACTCTTGGAGAGCTTCCTACTTCTCTCTAGGTGCTCCATCAATCTACTCCTGGTGAGCTTCCTACTTCTCTCTAGGTGATCCATCAATCTACTCCTGGTGAGCTTCCTCCTTCTCTCTAGGTGCTCCATCAATCTACTCCTGGAGAGCTTCCTCCTTCTCTCTAGGTGCTCCATCAATCTACTCCTGGTGAGCTTAATCCTTCTCTCTAGGTGCTCCATCAATCTACTCCTGGAGAGCTTCCTCCTTCTCTCTAGGTGCTCCATCAATCTACTCCTGGTGAGCTTCCTCCTTCTCTCTAGGTGCTCCATCAATCTACTCCTGGAGACCTTCCTCCTCCTCTCTAGGTGCTCCATTAACCTACTCCTGGAGAGCTCCCTCCTTCTTTCTAGGTGCTCCATCAATCTACTCCTGGTGAGCTTCCTCCTTCTCTCTATTTGCTCCATCAATCTACTCCTGGAGAGCTTCCTCCTTCTCTCTAGGTGCTCCATCAATCTACTCCTGGTGAGCTTCCTCCTTCTCTCTAGGTGCTCCATCAATCTACTCCTGGAGACCTTCCCTCCTCCTCTCTAGGTGCTCCATTAACCTACTCCTGGAGAGCTCCTCCTTCTTTCTAAGTGCTCCATCAATCTACTCCTGGTGAGCTTCCTCCTTCTCTCTAGGTGCTCCATCAATCTACTCCTGGTGAGCTTCCTCCTCTCTCTAGGTGCTCCATCAATCTACTCCTGGAGAGCTTCCTACTTCTCTCTAGGTGCTTTATCAATCTACTCCTGGTGAGCTTCCTCCTTCTCTCTAGGTGCTCCATCAATCTACTCCTGGAGAGCTTCCTCCTTCTCTCTAGGTGCTCCATCAATCTACTCCTGGTGAGCTTCCTCCTTCTCCTAGGTGCTCCATCAATCTACTCCTGGAGACCTTCCTCCTCTCTCTAGGTGCTCCATTAACTTACTCCTGGAGAGCTCCTCCTTCTTTCTAGGTGCTCCATCAATTTACTCCTGGTGAGCTTCCTCCTTCTCTCTAGGTGCTCCATCAATCTACTCCTGGAGAGCTTCCTCCTCCTCTCTAGGTGCTCCATTAACCTACTCCTGGAGAGCTCCCTCCTTTCTAGGTGCTCCATCAATCTACTCCTGGTGAGCTTCCTCCTCTCTATTTGCTCCATCAATCTACTCCTGGAGAGCTTCCTCCTTCTCTCTAGGTGCTCCATCAATCTACTCCTGGTGAGCTTCCTCCTTCTCTCTAGGTGCTCCATCAATCTACTCCTGGAGACCTTCCTCCTCCTCTCTAGGTGCTCCATTAACATACTCCTGGAGAGCTCCCTCCTTCTTTCTAGGTGCTCCATCAATCTACTCCTGGTGAGCTTCCTCCTTCTCTCTAGGTGCTCCATCAATCTACTCCTGGTGAGCTTCCTCCTTCTCTCTAGGTGCTCCATCAATCTACTCCTGGAGAGCTTCCTACTTCTCTCTAGGTGCTCCATCAATCTACTCCTGGTGAGCTCCTCCTTCTCTCTAGGTGCTCCATCAATCTACTCCTGGAGAGCTTCCTCCATCTCTCTAGGTGCTCCATCAATCTACTCCTGGTGAGCTTCCTCCTTCTATCTAGGTGCTCCATCAATCTACTCCTGGAGACCTTCCTCCTCCTCTCTAGGTGCTCCATTAACCTACTCCTGGAGAGCTCCCTCCTTCTTTCTAGGTGCTCCATCAATCTACTCCTGGTGAGCTCCTCCTTCTCTCTAGGTGCTCCATCAATCTACTCCTGGAGAGCTTCCTCCTCCTCTCTAGGTGCTCCATTAACCTACTCGTGGAGAGCTCCTCCTTCTTTCTAGGTGTCCATCAATCTACTCCTGGTGAGCTTCCTCCTTTTTCTAGGTGCTCCATCAATCTACTCCTGGTGAGCTTCCTCCTTCTCTCTAGGTGTTCCATCAATCTACTCCTGGAGAGCTTCCTACTTCTCTCTAGGTGCTCCATCAATCTACTCCTGGTGAGCTTCCTCCTTCTCTCTAGGTGCTCCATCAATCTACTCCTGGAGAGCTTCTCCTTCTCTCTAGGTGCTCCATCAATCTACTCCTGGTGAGCCCCCTCCTTCTCTCTAGGTGCTCCATCAATCTACTCCTGGTGAGCTCCTCCTTCTCTCTAGGTGCTCCATCAATCTACTCCGGAGAGCTCCTCCTCCTCTCTAGGTGCTCCATAACTACTCCTGGAGAGCTCCCTCCTTCTTTCTAGGTGCTCCATCAATCTACTCCTGGTGAGCTTCCTCCTCCTCTCTAGGTGCTCCATCAATCTACTCCTGGTGAGCTTCCTCCTTCTCTCTAGGTGCTCCATCAATCTACTCCTGGTGAGCTTCCTCCTTCTCTCTAGGTGCTCCATCAATCTACTCCTGGGAGCTTCCTTCTCTCTAGGTGCTCCATCAATCTACTCCTGGAGAGCTTCCTCCTTCTCTCTAGGTGCTCCATCAATCTACTGCTGGTGAGCTCCTCCTTCTCTCTAGGTGCTCCATCAATCTACTGCTGGTGAGCTCCTCCTTCTCTCTAGGTGCTCCATCAATCTACTCCTGGTGAGCTCCCTCCTTCTCTCTAGGTGCTCCATCAATCTACTCCTGGTGAGCTCCCTCCTCTCTAGGTGCTCCATCAATCTACTCTTGACTTTCTCTCTGTATAATGTAAAATATTCACATCAATCTGACTCGTGAGCTCCCTCCTCTCTAGGTGCTCCTCATCTCTCTCTGACTTCTCTCTCTCAATCTAATTCTCTCTCATTAATACTACTCTCTCTCTCTCTCTCTCTCTCTCTCTCTCTCTCTCTCTCTCTCTCTCTCTCTCTTGTTTCCATGCCTTTCTATTCTTGCATTGTGATTATATTTCTCGCTTTATATATTTGCTATCTATATTTCTGTGGAACATGTATTAATCTATTTCGATCTGGCCTGAAATATACAGTACAACTGCTTGTTTAAAATTTAAAAACAGCAGCCCGATGAGCAAGCAAAGTTTCGTAGGATTTTTTTAAATTAAACAAAGAACTGGATGGCCGATCATGGCGCTGCTACAGTATTCTATATGATAATTACAGAGTGGGAGTGAAGCTGTGTGTCCTTGTCACCTTCCATCGGGGAGGACGTCTCAAACACAACGTGATAAGTGTGCTAGCCAGAGGCTGGCTTTATTGAGAAAGAAGAATAGGTGTTAAACCAATATCTTGGCTCCCAGCTAACGTTAGACGTTTTTTTTTCCAAGGCAGCCAGCCTTCAGGCAGGTAGTGTTAAGATTGTTCCGAGGTTCGTAGGTTCGAGTCTCCTTCGACCTGGGATTAGTGTTTATGAATATTTCGCCTGTTCTGCGAATTCTAAACGTTTTAAAAATCTCTCGTCGGTCGATGCATGTAGGGGATGAGAAGAAAAACTTAACACCACCTGCCTGAAGGCTGACTGCCTTGGACGAAAACGTCTAGCGTTAGCTGGGCGCCAAGGCATTGGACCAGTGTGGTACGGTGAGTAGAGCACTGCGTACCTTGTTCTTAGGTTCGTATGTTCGAGTCTCCTTCGATCTGAGATTAGTGAGGCAATGTGGCAGATGTTGCAAATGTATGGAATAGGAAGTAGGTTACTGAAAGCAATGAAGAGTTTTTACAAGGATAGTGAGGCTCAGGTTAGAGTGTGTAGGAGAGAGGGAGATTATTTCCCAGTAAAAGTAGGTCTTAGACAAGGATGTGTGATGTCACCGTGGTTGTTCAATATATTTATAGATGGGGTTGTAAGAGAAGTGAATGCGAGGGTCTTGGCAAGAGGTGTGGGGTTAAAAAATAAAGAATTTAACTCAATGTGGTAGTTGTCACAGTTGCTCTTTGCTGATGACACTGTGCTTTTGGGAGATTCTGAAGAAAAGTTGCAGAGGCTGGTGGATGAGTTTGGTAGGGTATGTAAAAAAAGAAAATTTAAAGTGAATATAGGAAAGAGTAAGGTGATGAGGATAACAAAAAAATAGATGACGAAGGATTGGATACCATACTGGAGGGAGAGAGTATGTAGGAGGAGAATGTATTCGGATATTTAGGAGTGGAAGTGTCGGCAGATGGGTCTATGAAAGATGAGGTGATTCATAGGACTGATGAGCGAAAAAAGTTTAGTGGTGCACTGAGGAGTCTGTGGAGACAAAGAACTTTGTCCAAGGAAGTAAAGAGGGGACTGTATGAGAGTATAGTTATACCAACACTCTTATATGGGTGTGAAGCATGGGTGGTGAATGTTGCAACAAGGAGAAGGCTGGAGGCAGTGGAGATGTTATATCTGAGAGCAATGTGTAGTGTGAATGTAATGCAGATAATTCGTAGTTTGGAAATTAGGAGAAGGTGTGGGATTACCAAAACTATTATCCAGAGAGCTGAGGAGGGGTTGTTGAGGTGGTTAGGACATGTAAAGAGAATGGAACAAAATAAAATGATTCGAGAGTGTATGAATTTGTAGTGGAGGAAAGGAGGGGTAGGGGTCGGCCTAGGAATGGTTAGAAGGACGGGGGTAAAGATGGTTTTGTGTGCGATGGGCTTGGACTTCCAAAATCCATGCATGAGCGTGTTAGATAGCAGCGAATCAACACAAATAGTTTTAAGGACTTGCTGTTGAGTGTGAGCAAGGCAATATTTATGAAGGGATTCAGGGAAACCAGCAGGCCGGACTTGAGTTATGGAGATGGGAAGTACAGTGTCTGCACTCTGAAGGAGGGGTGTTAATGTTGCAGTTTTATAACTGTAGTGTAAGCGCTCCTCTGGCAAGACAGTGATGGAGTGAATGATGATGAAGGTTTTTCTTTTTCGGGCCACCCTGCCTTGGTGGGAATCGGCCGATGTGTTAATAAATAAATATATATATATATATATATATATATATATATATATATATATATATATATATATATATATATATATATATATGCAAAAGATCACATAAACAGGTGATATCAATATATGCAAGACAACCACTATGAAAAAATAGAGGAATTCCAAGCGCTTTCGTGACTACTCACATTATCAAGGAACTATAAAAGGAAACATGACAAGAAGGCTTATAAAGGGGCAGACTACACCTCACAGTCACATCACACTAACAAAGACTACACCTCACAGTAGCGTAACATCGCACGACTTTGTGAAGAGGAACATAAGAAAGGACCTGAAACTCTTCCCAAGAATTAAGATTAGTACAATTTATCATTAAATTCTTCCCAAATTTTATTAATTATAAATGAATCCAATTTATATTAACCAAAAGAAATATTCATATTATTTTCAAAACTACTTTTAATGAAACATGATTCTATTATATTCCTCTCAACCATGGACTTGCTTGATACAACCTTCTCAGCATTTTGAAAATCAATTGGATGGTTAAAATCTCTCAAATGAATAAATAGAGCATTAGAATCTTGTCCAGTTCTAATGCTATATTTATGTTGTTTTAATCTTAGTTCAAGACTTTTACCGGTTTGACCGTAATAAACTTTATCGCATATTTTACAGGGAATCTTATAAACACATCCGTCAGCATTTTGGGGGAATTTTTTATCAAAAGTCTTTTACTGTATCAAGATTTTTAAATACCACTTTGATATTAAAATTCTTAAGAAAGGAAGGCATATCAACCAAGTTTTCATGGTAAGGAGAACCAACATATTCTTGGTTGAATAAGGTTGGTTGTTCCTTTTGGATTGTAAAAAGTATTTCTAGCTATTTTAAAAGATTTATCAATTACGTTTCTTGGGTATTTTAAAGCATTAGCTATTTCATAAATTTTAGAGATTTCTTCATCTTGAACTCTGGACTACAAATACGTAAAGCTCTCAAAAACATTGAAGAGAAACCGACACTTTAACTCTATCTTGATGTGAAGAATAATAGTGTACATAGGAACAATTATTTGTAGGTTTTCTGTAAATTTTAAATTTAAAATCAATGTTACCCTTAATAATAAAAACATCTAGGAAAGGCAATGAGTTATTTACTTCGAATTCAACAGTAAAATTTATAGAATGAGCTAAGCTATTTAATTGCAAAAGGAAATGGTTTATGTCTACATTCGTAAGCATATATATATATATATATATATATATATATATATATATATATATATATATATATATATATATATATATATATATATATATATATATATAAAATATATATATATGGGGTCCACCTCTGGTACAAATTTTGGGACCCATAGCCTCGGAGAAGTGGATAAAAGGCTTCAAGGAAGAATATTTGGATTTCTTCCTGAAGCCATTTGAATATTCCACTTCCCTACCACCCCATCTTTTCATTTTTTTACCAATAGGTATATTTTATTACATAATATGGTACAAAAGATTTAAGAGATACATTGTTGATATAAAGATGGCATATACAGTAAACGAAGTGTAAGAGATACATGTCTAGTACATATTGTTACATGTTTGTCACTGGTTATAATGCGAAAATCTCATCCAGCTCCTCAGAGCTGGAGCGCGTGCCCAAAATACAGCATGCATTACCCCTCTGAACAGCAGCGCTGAGTCGCTGGAACAAAAGTAGCTGCCGTGGGATCCCTAGTTACCCTGTTGAGTCTTTTGCCCAGCTCCCATGAGCCAAGGGTCTCCGAGCCTATGGGAACAAACATATAATGATGGGCAAGTTCTCCATATTTTCTCGACTTTTGGGACTCCCTGAAGGTGGCAGCTGCCCCTCCTTCCTCCCTGGTGTATTGGAGATAGGTATCAGCCAAGGTAGATGCACATGTGTAGTCCCACACCACCTGCTTGCCGTCTGTCCAGGCTTGAAGGGTGATACAATCTGGACGCTTTTGGCTGCCATCAGATCTGCATAGTTGGGGTGGCTCCCTTACTGCTGGGCATCCGGCTGTTGTGAGGCTCCTCTTGATAATGTTTTTAACCTCTTCATGTCTCGCAATCTTTCCCTCGGATTTACGAAACGCAAGACCATGGTACCCGAATCGGTCTGCTGCTTCACTGCCACAAATACACCTGTGTTTGGCGAGATTAGGGGCGGCAAGTCGAAGTTGGGAGTTGGGAACAGCTAACAGAAAGTCCCCTGCATGAGGAGCTCTCACTGCAAGGAAGCGGGCTCTATCCTTCCCTGACACACTCTGAAGCATTGCTGAGGCTATATTCTCTACTATTGGTCCATCCCAGTGCGACTGTTTGTAGTTGTTGGGGGAGCAAGCCTGGTTTCAGAGCCCGTTAGATTATCCCAGATCCTGGCTCCGTCGACGAACTTTTGGTCATGGATTCCAATCTTGTCTCAAAGATGTTCAGGGAGAATCGCTGCTACAAGCCCTCTGGATGCAATGCATGAATACAGGAAAGCAGGTAGAGCAATCTGAGATGACTTGAAGACACCAATGCCTCCTAGTCTGACTGGGAGTGTAGCTTGGTTCCACTGTCCCTCTTCTAGAGTAAGGTTAAGTACTTTAGTAAAGATCTGCCTCAGGATACTGTCGTGCAGTATAGGGTTATCATATGAAGGAGCACATCTTAGGAAATATGTCAACCTGGGCAGACTCAAGCATTTTGTGAGAAGGTACAAGGCATCATGGGTGTCAAGATTGCCTATTCGTTGTTCCATTCTCCTCAATTCTTCCATTTTCTTCCTGAGAATTGAGTCAATGGCATCGTTTCCCAGAGGTGCTCCAAGCAAGACACTATTTGTAGGGGCAATGACTGTTGCTCATAGTAGTTTTGATCTCACTGCATCTTGTTGATTGACTGAGATGATTTCACATTTGGATGGATTCAGGATGAGACCCATTTCCTGTCCCTGTGTCATGACCTGTGTAAGATCATCTAACTGCTATACAGAAGAGAAATGGTGTGAGAGGGTCCCCTTGCTGGACACCCTCTGATGACGTGATTTCATGCTCTCCAAACAGGAGCATTGATTCCTTGCTATATCCAGCTGAAACAAAAGGGAAGAGACCTGGGAAAAAATGTTCCTGTACAGCTGCTAATACTACGTCTCTTTTCAGAAGATTAAATGTATTTTTGAAATCTAATTTTACCACAGCATTGTCCTCAGGCAGGTTGTCGATATACGCCCTTGTTGCATGAACCGCTGCTTCACTTCCTTGAGAGACCCCAAAGCGAAGCTGGTTTGGTTGAAGCATGATGGCTGCCTCTGCGCGAATACTTCTGACAGCAGCTTTAGAAACGAGGCGGCGAAAAGTTTTGCCCACTGCGATTGGTCTAATTCCTCCATCCTTCTTTTTAAGGGCACAAAGTGATGCTCCAAAAAAGAAAGGTTTAATTTTGTCAGGAATCAGAACAGCCAAGGAATTGTTGACGAACCTTGTGATCTCTGAAAGCAGTGTCTCTGCAATCTTCCCTATAACTGGATGAACCATTTCCTTTAAATGTTGTGGCCTTATTCCAATGTTACTCCCACACAGTGTAGGCCTTATTCTCCCCCACCCACACTTGCCATCTTTCACACTACCACCACTCACCAACCTTCACAAACTGTACATCATTTCCCCTATTTGCGTTGAAACAATGCCAATGCACTGTAATGTTTTCTCACTGCACTGGAATCTTAACAAAGTATTCACACTGAGTTCTGTTCAGTCTTATATCTGGTCAGCCTCGTTGATCAGTACTTATCTTTGAAAATCCCACAGCTAGCCCGCCACACGTCTTGCCATGCCAGCGCATGGCATATATATATATATATATATATATATATATATATATATATATATATTTTTTAATAACACATAGGCCGTTTCCCACCAAGGCCCAACAAAGAAAAACTTTCATCATCATTCACTCCATCACTGTCTTGCCAGAGGCATGCTTACACTACAGCTACAAAACTGCAACATTAACACCCCTCCTTCAGAGTGCCGGCACTGTACTTCTCATCTCCAGGAATCAAGTCTGGCCTGCTGGTTTCCCTGAAACCCTTCATAAATGTTACCTTGCCTACACTCCAACAGCACGTTAAGTCCTAAAAACCATTTGTCTTCATTCGCTCCTAACACGTTCACGCACGCTTGCTGCAAGTCCAAGCCCCTCGCACACAAAACCTTTACCCCCTCCCTCCAACCTTTTCTAGGCGAACACCTACCCCGCCTTCCCTCCACTGCAGATTTATACACTCTTGAAGTCATTTTATTTTGTTCTATCCTCTCTATATGTCCAAACCATCTCAATAGCCCATCCTCAGCTCTCTGGATAATATGGAAACAGTAGAACTATATACAAAAGATGAGGTAATCAGTCCCTCGGCTTTGGAGTTGGTGTTAACAGCACCGTAGTTGTGGAGATTCTGAAGAACAGGCAAGGAGGTTGGCGCTTAAATAGGCGTCAGCTGATAGGGACGGGTAGCAGACGAGGACATATTCACTGGTAGGCGGGATTTCCCAGTGGAAGTAGATCATACCCAAGGGATGGGTTAGTGGTAGTTGTAGAAGTCGTGAAGAAGGTTATGTAGATGTCCTCTGAACCAAGATTCCATGATGTTGCATTGTCTGACAAGTTGTTCATTGTTGGTATTGTATACCATTCATGAACAACTTGTCACACAATGCAACATCATGGAATCTTGGTTCAGAGGACATCTACATAACCTTCTTCACGACTTCTACAACTACCACTAACCCATCCCTTGGGTATGATCTACTTCCACTGGGGAATCCCGCCTACCAGTGACTATGTCCTCGTCTGCTACCGTCCCTATCAGCTGACGCCTATTTAAGCGCCAACCTCTTGCCTGTTCTTCAGAATTCCACAACTACGGTGCTGTTAACACAACTCCAAAGCCGAGGGACTGATTACCTCATCCTCTGGATAATAGTTTTGGTAATCCCACACCTCCTCCTAATCTCCAAACTACGAATTCTCTGCATTATATTCACACCACACATTGCCCTCAGACATGACTTCTCCACTGCCTCCAGCCTTCTTCTTGTTGCAACATTCACAACCCATGTCTCACATCCATACAAGAGTGTTGGTATAACTATACTCATACATTCCCGTCTTTGCTTTCATGTATAATTTCTTCCCTTTCTCCACTCTCTCTCTGATACACATTCTCTCTACTCTCTCTCTCATCTCTTCTCTCTCTCTCTCTCTCTCTCTCTCTCTCTCTCTCTATATATATATATATATATATATATATATATATATACATATATATACATATATATAAGAACATTATTGCTGTTGTTTTACCAGGGCACGAGCTATTGATCCAGTCAACAGCACTCTTCTTGGTGCTCCTCTGGGCCCAATGCCATTGATTTGATCCTGGAAAAGAAAATCTCAGACCTCAGGACGATGAAAGGCAGGATGAAAGACATCGATACACATGATGCCTTCTACCTACTCACCAGGTGCCTGTCCATCACAAAACTTACCTACTTCCTGAGATGCTCCCCAGCCTTCAGCAGCCCGAAACTCAAGGAATATGACTCTCCTCAAGACCATCAGAGAGTGTATTGAATCTTTCCCTCGAAGATGGACAGTGGTTGCAAGCCTCACTTCCAGTCAGGCTTGGGGGGCTGGGAGTACGCAAATCCTCCCAGATTGCCCTACCAGCTTTGCTATCCTCTTCCATAGCTTCAAACGAGTTAATAAAAATTCTTCGGAACAACCTCAGGGATTCAGCAGGAATACAGGACCTTAGCTATGCCAGTGCCATTACTGAATGGGAGACTCTCGCTGCTCCAGCACCAAAACCTATTGCAGCACTGGCCTACAAACAGTCAAGTTGGGATGGCCCCATCGCTGAAAAGATACTTGCCAACATGCTTAGGGATGTAACATCAGACAGGGAGACTGTCCATATCCAAGCTGCGAGTGCACATCATTCAGGAGACTTCCTCCAAACAGTGCCCATTTCAGAAATGGGAACACGTCTCGACCCTAAGACTGTCCGTATTGCAGTAGCTCTTTGAATCGCTGCCCCAATTCACACCGAATATACGTGTATTTGCGGTGATGTGCAAGCCGACCAATATGGTCTACATGGTCTTAACTGTTCCAAAACCAAGGGCTGGCATGCAAGACACAATGAAGTCAATGACATCATAAAGAGAACCAACTACAGCTGGATGCCCAGCCGAGAGAGAGCCCCGATCACTAGCAGCCAACAATACCCACAACCCAGCAAACCGCCCCGACGGGATCACCTTGGAAGAATGGCAAGCTCTTAGCATGGGACTATACCTGTGCGTCGACATTGGCTGATACCTACATCCATCACAGTGTCGGGCGACAGGGAGGAGCTGGAGGAGAGTCATAATCTTTGATAAAATGTACCAATCTATTCATGTTTGTATTTTTTGTCAGTGTATTCTGTCTATAAATAATGTTCACATAGAATATAGTGGGTAGTAGAAGAAAATATTCTAACAGCTTCAGGGAGAACCTTGAGTTTTCCCTGAAGTAGGTTTATTCTCTTCTCTGATGATGAGGGTCCCCAGTACAGTTCTAGAGGTGGTACCTTATATATATATATATATATATATATATATATATATATATATATATATATATATATATATATATATATATATATATATATATATATATATATATATATATATATATTATTGCCCACCTATCCTTCTCACTGAAAGAGAGATCTAGGTGCAATAATGCAAAGAATTTCTCATTGCTTCTTTTCTTAGGAATCAAAAGTCACAAGAAAAAAATCAAAGGCCTTTTAATTGTCATATTGTTTCTTAGAAACATATCAATAATAAAATGTTAGTCTTTCTCTCGTACCTTACGAGTGCGAAATTGTTTACAGAAAACTATACAGTTGACCTTAAGGTAATTTCACCATACAGTAATGAGTTTCAACATAACCTCACGGGGTTCTTCAGACCGCCCGGGTATTTAACAAAGTAATTTCAACGGGACGTGAGATACATGTAGGTCCACTTTGAGCACCTTTAACGCATTTATCAAAGGACTGAAGCTGTGTTACTACAGAGAGTTAAAGACGAGCTGCTACTGCCAGTAGTGGGGGGAGGGTGACCTGACATTATGTAGGTCACGTGACATACGCTTAGGTAGCTCGGGTAACCTGACACTGGTTCTTACACCAGTGCTTCACATCTCGCACTCTTACATCTAACCTAATACATTAAATTATTTTACTATGTACATTAATTTACATGATTCCATTTGGTAACTTTATATGAATCCCCAGATAATATTATATAGTCGGACTTGTTTATTTTAGCATTTAATAAGGAAGTTCGCAATATGATATTAAGTGATATTGGCTTAAAGTAACGTGAAGATGACAGGTGTAAATATATATAAAACAACCACGGGGAGTTAAATGATAGCTCTAGGCCTTTCGTGTGCAATCAACATATCATGTGGAGCTTTGCCTACAGCTATCATTCAGCTCCCCAGTGGTAGTTTTGCATATATATATATATATATATATATGAACGCGGAATCGAACCTAGGTTCCTGCTCATTCACATATCAGTAATAATTTCCCCATTAACTTGAGAATTATATATTTTTAATGCCTTCCTTCTCTTCCCTGGGCAATATATCACCTCCCTCCCTCCCAACTCTATCCATCATTACCATTTTTATTTTATATTTAAACTTTTTTCCCCTGAGAAGACTTGAAAAGGTTTTGTTGGAGGATGTAAGTGATGCGGGTCTCTGAATGTGCCTTCATGACGACGCCGACCTCTTAACAAAGACCTACACTGCTGCCAGGTCGAGAGAGAGTTTAATTATCGCCTCTAAGTCTCTCTCTCTGTCTCTCCGTCTCTCTCTTCCTCTCTTTCTTTCTCTCTCGCTTCTCTCTTTATTTCTCTCTACCTTTCTTTGTTTTATTCTTTAGATTTCGTCGGTATAGACAAGAGGAACACCAATAGGTAGACACTTTTGTTTGCTGTCTGCCTTTCACTTATCTCTTAATTTATCTTTATTTATTTCTACTTTTTTCTCTGTTTTATTATTTTGTTTTCTTCGGTATAGACAGGAGAAGAATCTGTAGGTGGAAGAATTTTGTGATCGTAAACTGTTGAACTTAAAGTGGACTGTAGCGTCTTTAAGTATTGGGTCTTACTCGTGTAATTACCTCTTTATAATGACGTGTTTGTAGCTATGAGAGCTTGGCAACTTCCCATGAGGGGGGTAAAATAACACGGGTTCGATCCCCGGCTAGTCGCATTATTGTTTATGTATATATATATATATATATATATATATATATATATATATATATTATATATATATATATATATATATATATATATATATATATATATATATATATATATATATGTATGTATGTCGTGCCGAATAGGTAAAATTGCAATTTTGGTTAAATAACAACGCTCTTCTTGCCGAATAAGGCAAGCGGTAATTTGTGTATGCAATAATTTCGCAAAATCATTCTGAACCTAACGAAAAAATGTGTTTCTTTGTGTTTGTTTTGTTATTAAATTATTGTAAACTTATGTAAAATATATTTAGTTGGATTAGGCTAAATTAAATTGCGCTTGTTATAATAAGGTTAGGTAAGTTTTCTAAGGTTCTTTTGGTACAAAATTATTAATTTTACATTAACATAAATGAAAATAATATATTTTTAAACGTATAGGAGAAAATTTTAGGAAGGTCTTAATTTTAAATTATATCTTGCTAATTGGGTAATTTTACCTATTCGGCACGAGTAATATATATATATATATATATATATATATATATATATATATATATATATATATATATATATATATATATATATATATATATATATATATATATATATATATGATGGGTCCACCTCTGGTGAAATTGTGGGACCCATAGCCTCGGAGAAGTGGATAAAAAGGCTTCAAGGAAGAATATTTAGATTTCTTTCTAGCCATTTGAATATTCCCCTTCCCTACCACCCCATCTTTTTTATACAAACTTTATTTCAAGACAAAATACATTGGCAAGAATACAATAGGGGGTAAAACAACA
>WNWK01037338.1:0-18578 GCA_009830355.1 Cherax destructor | reverse complement strand
ATAATCAAATCTGCACGGCTTAAAATTAATTTACAACGTCATTATATTTTTAGCACTTTTTTTTGAAAATTTGAAATTACGCCACTTATGACTTGTAAGTTATCAAAGGTATTCCAGGATACTGGGAATGGTACAACAAGTTTGGTCAAAGAGCACTTGAACATAACAATTATTCATTACCGAAAATCTGAAGCCAATTAAATGAGGCATTCTCGAGTTGAGTGAAATAAAATCGAAAACTTGGAGGAAGAAAACAAATAAAAACAGGCAGCCTCAGAGAGGTTCTCTTCAGGAATACTTAATTACAAGGACGGTGATGAAAAAATTTAGAAACCAACGGTAGCTTATTTCTGACAAAAAACCCCCTCAAGGGAAGTTCCTTGATACGGTGAGGTGATATTGAACTAAAGGAATTGGATCTGACCTTCCTTTCTTGGATTTAACCTGATTGTTCTCATTCTCCCAGAGGCTGAATGATCCCTATGGGTTTAACACTCCACCATGAGTGTATTAATAAAGGGAATAGATACAACATTAAGGCACTTGTTAATTGAAGTGATCAATGTCCAAGGACCGAAACGTATTCAATTCTGAACAGTTTTCGAAGTCATTTGTCGTCTCATTACACTGTTATTATTAATAATAATAATAATAGTAATCCAACAAAAGCCTCCTCCTGACCATCAAGTATTCACAGTCACTGTCATCCTGTTCTTCCTCGACGCCCTCTCATTCACTTTGTCTAGTGTGCAAACATTTCGGGTCGTTACCTTGGTCACATGCAGTGTGTTTCTTCTTATCTTCAGGTGATGGTCATTCCCAGTCACTGCGATGGAGATGAAGGTTCATGTGACCCCAATAACGTCCAAATGAGGCACATCCGGCTCCTGCCGTAAGATGCATCAGACGACAGCCTGGGCGAGGCGCTTCCCACGCTACTGCAGCGTAGTATGCTCGAAGAAATAAAGCATTATCATTATGATTATTAGTAACTGTTTTCTGGTTCTTTTCTTACTGTAGTGGCGGGAGGAAATATGTCAAGGTAACAGCAAAATGGTATTGATAGCAGAATTTTTAAGATAGAAAAAATAATAATTATAGAAGGTAATTAACAATATTATTTATAATACAGATAATTAAGATGTCATTAACTTTCATTTTAAAATCAACGAGTCAGATGGCTCTAGTGCTTCGTACATCATGCAACTGCATCATGCAATTGCATCATGTAACTGCATCAAGCAACTGCATCATGCAATTGCATCATGCAACTGCATCATGCAACTGCATCATACAACTGCATCATGCAACTGCACTCTTTGTCTTTTCTGCGAATGCACTTTCAAAGATATTTTTCTTATCTTGTGCTGATGGTCCTACCCAATACTCTTCTGCCTCTGATACTGAGAGTTTAAAACTAATCGGAAGAAGTAATTACCAATTATAATTGGTGATAATTATCACACATAAACCAATGATCCCCCACTTTTTAATAATGTTAGAAAAAAACAAAACAAATTTAAACCCTGAGGCTATAACTAGAGAAAATCTTCAGTTTATGATTCTTCATCATTTAAAATTTGAAGTCAGCAAAAGAGGCATTCTAAAGTAATATCACGGGAAAACTATATGTTTTTAAAATAAAATTTGCGCTGTATGACCCTTGTGGTTTAGCGCTTCTTTTATAATAATAATAATAATAATAAAATAAAGTTGCGCATTATCACTTACCCAACTTAAGAGCAATCTGAATCATTCTTTAAGATACACCAACGTTTAAAGTTTTTATCTGATCAGAAGATGTATTCTCAGTTTATCTCCGACAACCAATATAATCAATCCCCTTTTGGGGTTTGACTAAATATTTCGATGTTCTATTCTTGTATAAAAAATAATATCAATAGCAATTTATTTTGTTTTATTTTAATCATGGAGTGCGCTAAAACTGCAGGGTTAATATAGTACATGGGGAATGGGAGGCATTCAGGTTTGATCCAAAGAAAGAACAAGTACAGTTCGTTGAATCAAGAGCCCTCGCACCGTCATCAAGGCACATCCATTCTGGTGAATATCATTTGTATGGGAGCATTAAACTCTGGATATATTTTATAGGTGTATTTACGATGCTAGATGTAGAAATTGGCTCCTTTGAAACTTTTTCAGCCTGTAGGCATAGAACATTGCTTGATGAAACGTGATAGGTGGAACCTTGATACTGTTGAAGGGCTCTTGATCGAAGGAAGTGGATTCACAGTACCCTTCCTTGGATGAGACTTAATACCTTTGGCTGCCCGACCTTGGTCGCGAGCAGGTGTGCTGGCAAGGGTCTCTGGTGGACAGTGGCCACAACCTTTAGTTTCAAAATGGCGGCGACGCACGGGCGGATAAACACTGTGTATTGAAATGCTGGTTGGAGCTATCTACCCGTCTAATGCAGAAGTATTATTGCCTGCCATACTTCGAGATGCTTATGGAATACCCACGGAAGATTTATATGGCATATCGCTAAATGAAGCCACTAGGGTATTTGTGAAATTTGTGACCAGTGGAGCATATGAACGAGTGGTTGACACTTACCAGGAAAAGCGAATGGTCGTTAGTGAAGGCTTGGAGGTGAGGTTACGGACGTTTGGCAACGTATGTCTGGATCAAAATACGTAATTTGCCATTTGAGGCCGATGCAGTTGATGTGAAGAGGGTCTTTCAGGCATATGGTGTGATACATGCCGCTAACATTGGGAGGTGGACCCAGGGGGCCTATGCTGGTATGCCGGAAGGGTTGTTCAGTCTCAAGATGACACTGAGGAGACCAATATCATCGTATGTTCTCCCGCTGACTTCCGTACGCAAGTCTATGTTACGTACGTGGGGCAGATGCAAACATGTAGGCTATGTGGGCAGCCAGGGCATATGGCTATGGCGTGTGACTGACGGGGGCCACCAACCCAGCGACAACATGGTGCCGCGATGCAGGAACAAGGGGAGACGACTTTGATGGATGAGGACGTACATCAACAGGAGCCAGCAGCTAAGGGTGAGCTGATTAGTACTGGCAAGTGGAGTGACGTCGTGGAGGAAGAGGCAGAGGTGGTTGTATCACTGCCACCGGTGACGCAGCCGGATGAGGACCGTGGCTCCCTGGATCGTGAGGTTTAGGGGGAGGATGACGTATTGATTAACTTATCTGGACCTCTCTTGGACGATTTGCAGAGGATGCTAGATAGCCCGGCACCTGTGGCGGACAACTATGTGGAGGGTACCTCACTGGAGTTGGTGGCAAGGCTGGGTGAAGTGCTGAATGGGCGTGTAAGTAAGGAGGTAGGTGATGGAATGGATGATCAGGTGAAGGTGTGTGTGGTTGAGGCAGAGGTACATAGGGGCGTGTCGGATGTGAGTGGTGAGGAAGCAAGCTAGGTCATGGAGGTAGCGGAGGGTCCCAAGAGATCCAGTGGATCAGTGGAGGATGACGTGTTGACGCCAGCTCAGAAAATCGGCAAGAAAGTATGGGCGGATGTGGCTAAGGGCAGGAAAGGCGGGGTTAAGGGTACAGTTATGGGCGGAGAGGAAGGGGGTTATGGTGGGGAGGACTAGTGATGAAGCTAGGTGGTTCTAGATTTGTGAAGCATCGTGGAAGCCCAATGAAATCTTCAAGTGTCTCTGTATGAACGTTAATGGCCTTCGGGCAGAGGTTAAAGGTTATGGATGGAAGCAACTTTAAGGAGAGAGGGATTGACATATGCATCTTACAGGAATACAATTTTAAGTGTGGTAGGGAATTGTTGCTAAAGGGTTATAATTTATACACAGGAGTACAGTGAATCTCAAGGGTGGGGTGTTGGTGGGCATTAGGGAGACCAGCCCTTTTAGTATGAGGTCTTGGGAGGAGGTGGGGGATGGGAGGATTGTTAGGGTTGATGGGGTATGGGAGATATACCTGTTAGTTTTATTGGGGTTTATATGCCTGCTACCAATGTACGGAGTGTGAAGGATGCTTTGTGCGTGATTTTAGTTTATGCTTTAAGGGGCTTGCCTGAGGTGGTAATAATAGCTGGTGATTGGAACTGTATTATTCGAAGCATGACGTAGAGCCTCGAGGGTCGGGATGTGAACTTGCAGTTTTGAGGATGTGTTGGGGGCGGTGGGAGTCAAGGATGTGGTTGTGGGAAGGATGCTTTGGTGGAGCATACATTTTTAGGAGAGATATGCAGCACGACTAGATAGGGTTTATGTAGCGTCAGGTATAAGTGTAGGAGACGTGCTTCTTCTCGATGTTGGTTCTCTGATCATCGTGGTGTAGTGGTGCTGTTGAGCTGGGATGGGGCTGTCAAGATATATCCAGGTCATTGGAAATTGAATGTTCGTTTGTTACAGAGGGATGGGGATAGGGATGCTTTTGCAGACTGGTGGGGAGGGTGTGGAAGGGGCAGAGGGCTAAGGGATGAGGTGAGGTGGTGGTCTTTACAGGCGAAGGAGGCGGTGAGGGATTATTATCGGAGGGCCGGGGTGGAGGAGGCGGGTTATAGGTATGGTTTGCAACGTTACTTAGAAAGTCAGCTTAGGGCTTGTTATGTAGGGGGAGGGGAAGGAGGGGGGCATCAGGCAGAAATTTGTATGCTACGTGGGAGGTTAAGGGACATACAAAATGATAGATTCCATGCGGTCAGGGTCAGGTGTCAATTGGACGAGGTTTTATGGGGTGAAAGGCCCTCGGGCACTGTCTTGAGAAGGTTTAGGAAAAGGAGGAAGGGTATGATTATCTCGACGTTGAAGGTCGAAGAAGACCTGGGAGGGTATCAGAAAGGGCAGGTGTTAAGTACAACTGATGGCATGTGTGGGTATGCGGGGTGTTGGTTTCAGCAAAAGTTTAGGAGAGTGGTTGGGAGTGAGGCAAGTCGAAGGATCATTTTGGAGGGGATACAGGAACGTCTGGGGGAGGAGGATAGGATGGGGTTAGGAGGACGTATATCAGAGGCGGAAGTATGGCAGGCGGTGCAGGGATTAAGGTTAGGAAAGGCATCTGGGGTGGATGGCTTACCGGGAGATTTTTATGTGTTACATTGGGAGGTGTTAAAGGATGTTTTAGTGCAGATATTTAATCAAATGAAGGATAGAGGATATATGGAGGAAGAACATAGGACAGGGGTGGTAGTGATGGTACCGAAGGGGAAGGAAGGTGATAGGATGAAGGGCTATAGAGCTATAATGTTATGCTCGGATTATAAGATCTTTGCGAAAATACTGGCGAATCGAATGAAGAGGGTGTTGGAGAAGGTTTTAGATGATGGGCAACATGGTGTGCCGGGGCAAAGCATAAGGACTGGGCATATGAGGATTAGGGAGTTTGTGGATAACAAGAGGGGAGAAGGGGTGCTAGGTTTAGACTGGGAGACTGCATACGATAGCGTAGATAGGGAATTTTTGTTTGGGGTTTTGTTGGGGTTGGGGTTTGGGGAAGAAATCGTGGGGTGGGTTAGGACTTTATATGACCGGGCTTTGGCAAGGGTCCAGGTAAATGGGAAGTTGGGGGTTCAGGTGAGTTATGAAAGGGGTTTGTGGCAGGGTTGTCCTCTGTCGCAAATCTTGTTTGGGTGTATGCAGGACCCTTTCTATAGATTGGTTAGGGAAGGGGTTTGGGATGGGGAGGTGGGAAGGGGTTGTGAGTCGGGCATAGTGGGTTATGTCGATGATACAACCGTCCTGGTGGGTAGAAGTGAGGGCTTATTACATGTGAATAGGATTGTGGGTATTTTTGGGGAAGCGACAGGTATGAGGGTAAATAGGGGTAAGTCAAGTTTGTTGGAAGTAGGTGCATGGGTGGGAGGGACGTTGGACAGTAGGGGCGGTTGGAAATGCATCGATAGGATTAAAATTTGCGGGGTGATATTCAGTTATGATAGGGAATTGGCAAGAGAATTGAATTCGGTGGCAGTGGTGGACAGAGCTATAGATAGGTTGGGAGGCATTAGGTCTACAGAAGTAACACTGTTGCAACGGGCGGTGGTGGTAAATGTTTTAGTATATAGCAAAATATGGTTTGTTGCTGCTGTATATCCTCTCCGGGAGTGTGATGTAGAGAGGTTGCTTGGGAGGGTTTTTCGTTATATTTGGAGTCATGGGAGGCATTGGTTAGGTAGGGAGGTGGTGACTACTGGGTTGGGGTTGGGGGGTTGGGGATGATACAGCTATGTAACAGGCTTCAAAGTATTTTTGTTAAGCAAGAATATGTGGTAGGTGGGGGTACAGGGGGCAGGAGGGTGAATGGGGTCATGCAGGAGGTACGTAGGGTGGTGGAGGGGTAGGGATCTGTTGAGATGTGAGGCTATGTTGAGGTTCCTCCTTGTTGTTAGGGAGCCTGGGAGGGTTAAAGTAGGCGTTTTGGATAGAGTGGGGGGGAGGGGAGGTGTGGTGCAGGGTGCAGGTATTTATCCAATGTATAATTGGAAGTTAACGTGGCGTTGGATGAAGAAGTTGCAAATATCACCAAGAGTGCGTGAAACAGGTTATAGGTTTTTATTGGGTATTTTAGTGACTCGTGCACAGTTGTTTAGGATGGGCATCATCAGGGATGGGTTGTGTGGATCATGTGGGGTCCTGGTCACGGCGTATCATACTCTGTATTTCTGTGATATGTTGGGGGGGGTCAGGGAGTGGTTTAGTGGGGTATTAAGGAGGGTGGGGGCTGGGGGTTTGATGACCCTGAGGGCTTTGTGTTTGGACGTGGAGGTTTTTCCAGAGGACGTTGGTAGGCCGGTAGTTTACTTGGTGGTCGAGTACATACATATTTTGTGGGTAATGCGGGAGGCTCCCGGAGTACAGCGTATCAGAGCGTTGGCAGCAGATATATATAGGTCTAAGTGTAGAAATCAGGTTATATATGCGAGGACATGGTGTAAAGCTTTCTCTCAGGGTTATAGGGAATTGACTATAGGTATTCTGTTGGGGGGGTGAGGGGGGAGGTACCTCATTAAAGGGCTGGTCGAAAAAAAAGGGGTTGGTATGGTCAGGGGTGTCTGGACAGGGAAGATGCGGAGGGTGACATTGCTAGGGTTAAGTGCATTCTCTCCGGTGTCACCTGATAGGGCGTCAACACGTGTCGTCCAGCAGCCAGTGGTAGGAGGTCAGGTGGACATATATTGTAATGTGTGGTGATGATGCAAGTTTTGCAATCAGATGTCTAAACAGGTCTTGGACTTATGCGACTTAGAACGATCATTATGTTGTACTTTTGTTGGTCGCACGTAATTACTGGCATAATGGTTATTGGTTGGAGTATTAGGGAAGACAGGAGTTTATGGTGAGGTTGGGTGTTTTTGTACTCAAGTGAGTGTTTTGTGTTATTTTTGGCCTCAGCGTGAATGTGCGTGTCTCAGTCCATAGGACGACAGGTTACAGGTGTTCCATAACATGTTTAATTTGTAGATTGTATACTGTGTAGGGTAAAGTATCACGGCACTTACGTGAAGTTTGGTTTTTCTATTTAGGTTGATGGTGAACGCTGTGAACCGTATATCGTTTGTCTTCATTGTGATTATTATCGTTAGCATTTATGAAGTCCTTGATGTGGTATTAACATGGTTTGAAACCATAGTATAATTATATATACAATACATGAACGACGTTATTTTTGTACTGTTGATGTAACTATGCCACAAGTATTGTATTGTTTTGAGTTATTATGTAGGTAGCTGAGTTCAATGTCTCTGTACATATTGTCCAATGTGTTCATATTTCTGTAGGGTAAGTGTCCGCATCATGGCACTTACATATTTAGGTAGTTTTCTTGTCTGTTTAGTTTGAGGACATCCTTAGGTTATGTCTATACCTTAGTCTTAAGATAATTATATTGTTTTGAATTTATGAGGTACTTGGTGTTGTACCGTCATGTTACTTTTGTATTATCACGGTATTGATTAATAAAATATAAAAAAAAAATTACCTTCTATTCTTAAGATACTTTATGACCTTACGAGTTTAGCATTTTACCATGAATATAATAATTAGCTTCCGCATATACAATAACTTATGAGAACACATAATACATAATATATGTGACACATGAGACGCTCAACAACTGAGTGTTCAGTCATAGCAGACTCAATGTCTCAGTAATTTTTGTATGTCACTGCCAATATTATATGGAGTACTTAATTATTATAATCAAAACCCAGCTTTAAACCCACAGGGGTCATACAGTGCTACTGGAGTACTTGATATCTTCCGTCGACTAGATTTTTGCTAGATAAGACTGAGTCGACAACCCTGCACATTTAGTTCATCCTGAGGCTATATTTATATGTTGCTCAATTCATTCCATGACCAGCGACCGTACTGGTCGGACGTTGGTGCTCTGCCTGCTGGTGGCAACTTTGCACAACTTTATTTTCATCAACATGGCGGCATCAGGCAAAAGAAGGATAAACACTGTATGTCTTGACATAGTGAAAGGGGCGATACGCCCGTCCATGGCGGCTACTGTCCTTCCAACGATTTTGAGAGATGTTTACAAGATTGATACTACGGATCTCTATGGTGTGGCCCTTAATGGAGTGAACAGGGCTTTTGTTAAGTTGCTGACGACCCAGGTGTACGAGCAGTTAGTGGATAAGTACCAGGATCGAGTCTACACTGTCAACGCTGGTATGGAGGTGAGGCTGAAGGATGTGTCACGAACATATACCTGGGTACGGGTGAAGAATGTCCCATTTGAAGCAGATCAGGTGGACATAGCCCAGGTCTTCAAAGAGTATGGGATCGTTCATGTTGCAAACGTAGGAAAGTGGAACAAGGGGCCCCTTGAGGGACTCATGGAGGGCTCATTTTTGTTGAAGATGTCGATATGAAGACCCATACCTTCATATGTGGTCATGCCTGAGTTCCAGACCCAGGTATATGTGACATATGTGGGCCAAAGACGAACGTGCTGCATATGTGGGGCTTATGAGCACGTGGCAGCAGATTGCATGAGTAGAGATGCTCAGCGTTTTGACGAGGGTCTCATATGACGGAGGCATGAAAAGAGAAGACGAGCAATGAACAAGAGAAACAACCGAGGAAGTGGAGTGAAATTGTTGAGGGCATGGAGGAGCCGTGTCATACTCTACCAACGGCGTCTCAGGAGGAAGGGCAAGGAATGGCTGCAGACATGGAGAGGGATTTGGAAGGCTGCCCTGATATACCTTTGGAGGCGGTGTTATAGGGTCTCATTGATGACCCTCTGCCAGATTTGAGTGTGGCAGATGGTAGTGTCTTGTCGGAGGGCACTGAGGGTAATGTTGAACTGGGGAGTGTCAGCCCAGAGGTAAAATCATTGGTTTGTGAGGAGGTGAGTGTGGAGGTGCATGAGGAGTGTGAGTGGTGGGAAGGGTGAGCGAGGTATTATTATGGAGAGCATACAGGGTAAGTTGGGGGAGAAGGAAAGAGAGTGCATGGAGGGACAGATTAGCGAGGAGGAGGTATTTGAGGCGGTGAATGGTTTGAGCAGGGGGAAAGCTCCAGGCATAGATGGAATAGTGAATGATTTTTACAGAGAGCATTGGGACATTTTGAGGGAATGTATGGTTCAACTTCTCAATAGAATGAAGCAAGAGGGATGCATAGGGCATGAACAGGGAATGGGGGTGGTGGTGTTGGTCAAGAAAGGGAAGAAAGGAGAAACAATGAGTAATTACAGACCTTTAGCGATGATGAATGCAGATTACAAGATTTTTGCAAAGGTATTGGGGAATAGCTTAAAACGTGTGTTAGGAGGAGTGATTGCAGAAGGGCAGTGTGGGATACCGGGTAGAAGTATAATTAGGGGGCATGAAAGAATAAAGGATTATATAGACAGCAGTGTAGAAGGTGGGGTACTGGCACTAGATTGGAGAGGGGTATATGACAGTGTTGAGAGGGATGTGTCATATGAGATTATGAGAAAACAGGGGTTTGGTGAGGAAGTGGTAAAATGGGTTGAAACTGTGTATAAGGGAGCATGACTATGTGTGCAGGTGAATGGACACGTAGGGAAGGGTGGTACAAATGGGTAGGGGTCTGAGGCAGGGATGTCCCCTGTCACTGATCTTGTTTGCTTGAGTGCAAGACCCATTCTATAGACTGATTGAGGAGGGGGTAAGGAGGGGGGTTGAGGTTGGGTGTGAGATGACAGAAATAGTGGGGTATGTTGATGATACTACAGTGTTAGTGGGTAATGAAGAGGGTCTGGCGAATGTAGGGAGAATCATTGAGGGTTTTTTGTAGGGCAACTGGTATGAGGGTAAACAGGGCCAAATCGCGATTGTTGGAGGTGGGGAAGTGGGTAGGCGGGAGATTGGGTGAGGGGTTTGGGTGGACAATTGTGGATAATATAAAAATCTGTGGAATCGTGTATATGTGTCACAGTATGCTAGCTAGGAGAGAGAACTCGGGGAGGATAGTGAAACTCGCCATAGATAGGTTAAAAGGATGGAGGGCGGGGGATCTCTCCTTGCAACAGAGGGTGATAGCAGTGAATACGATGATATATAGCAGGATATGGCAGGTAGCGGTGATTTTCCCTCTGTTGCAGGAGGATGTGAGTAAGTTAGAGGTAAAAGTTTTTAGGTATATTTGGGCATATGGTAAATCTTGGCTTAGGAAAGAAGTTGTTAGGAATCGGGTGGGGTTGGGTGGTTTAGGGCTTATATGGCTAGAGCGTAGATTGCTGTGTATGTTTGTTAAACAATGTGTAGTGAGATTGGGAGGGGTGGATGGAAAAAGAGTGTGCGAAGTGGTGAGTTAGGTGAGTAAATGGTGGGTGGGTAAAACTTTGGGGCAGTGTTGGGATTTATTGTGGAATTTGATGGTAATAAGGCACCCACATAAACTATCTGCGAGCGCGTTGGATAAGATAGGGTGGGGAAAGACTGCAATAGAGGGTGTGGCAGAATATCCTGTGTATGACTGGGGTAATATATGGAGGGATTCAAAGGAATGCATATATGATCAAGGGATAGGGAATTAATATATAGATTTTTACATGGTGCGGTGGCATCGAAGGCTTTGTTATATAGAATGGGTATAGTGAAGGAAGGGGGTTGTGAAAGATGTGGGATGCAGGAAACGGCACTGCATGCCGTATATTTTTGTGAAGGCTTAGGTACTGTGAGGGAATGGATGGGACGAGTATTAAGAAAACTGGGGGGAGGGGGTGTATCAGTATTGAGGGCGATAAGTTTGGATATAGGTGGTATGCGGCAACAGGTGCGGAGGGGCTTAATGTACTTAATGGTAGATTTCGTGGACGTGTCATTGAGGTTAAAGGAAGCTAGGGTTGAGGAACGTATTAGAGCTGTGGCAAGTAGCATGTATCGTACGAAATGTAGGAATAGGGAGGTGTATGGGGGTAGTTGGGGGATGGCTTTCTCAGCAGAGTATAAAAATGTGATCCTAAGTGACTTATTGAGAGCGTAGGCAAGTTATCCAAAAGGGGGCTTGACACAGAGAGAGTATTGTGGTAGGTATCTGGGGGGGGGGGTTGTGGAGTTATGAGAGAGTTAGGTAGACAGGATTAAAAGGGGGGTAAGTGAGTGAGTGAGTGGGAGGTGTGAAGAAGACGGAAAACGACCTACTTAATGTGTTTTTGGGGGAGACAGGTGACAGAGGTGGGGTGGGCTAGTGTATGAGTGATGTGGGGTAATATAACAGACTGTCGGCGACAGATCTTTGGGGGACATTACTGTAAGGGAAAATGTGAGGGTTTACCTTGTATGGTGGGGATGGCTTGAAGCAGAGGTATTGAGTACAAGGAGTGTAAGGAAGAGATATGAATGAGGTAAGGATAATTTTTGCATCTACCGTGTGTGATATTTTAGTTTGTAATAGTTAATCATGCTATGACCTAAAGATAATACTGCTTCCGACATAACAAGAATGTGAATTTTTGATAGTGTACAGTTGATCAAGGAGAAACAGGTGTCATATTTCAGCCATGTATAAGCAATTGTTAGTAATTATATATAGTATTTGTATTTTATAATGAAATGAGAATGGCATCATAAAGATGGACAGGGAAGCACATATTGTTTTATTATTATAAGTGTACGTACGTAGTTTGTGAAAATATATGTGTTGTGAGTATGTGATCAATAAGGACGTATGCCGGTAGGTAGTGCCACAGACCTAGATTAATTAAATAGGGTGGCATTGGTGTCTTCATAAAGTTTCTATGGAAGTGTGTTCTGTGTTCGGATTACTTAGTTGGCTGATGAAGAGAAATCAGAGGTGTAATTTGAAAGGCCTGAAATGGCGAAAAAGGTTGTGTTAGGCGGGGCATACAAGTGGTGATTATATGTAGGGATAGAGCTTTGTGATGCCAGCATGGTCTAGGGAGGAGAAATCCTACAATAGAGTACAGTGTATCAAGATTGTTAGTATAATATATTTTTTAGAAAGTTTGTGTAATCAGCACTTAACTAATATTTGTCATGAAATGGTTAGACTGACTTCAGGAATTTCGGTTGCTAGTTGCTGAAGTTTATAATTTGACACTATGTGTTGTAATAATCATGTTCAAGTGATATCATGTCGGTTGAATGTAGAAATATAAGAGTATTATAAGGATTAAGTAGGATGTAGAGAAATAAATAATATCAGGTAGGTGGTGGGGGAGGGGTCTGGAAGAGAGGCAGTGCATCTCTATATTATGTTTTTTGTTTTTGTTTTTTTCCTGACTGTCACGTGAGGATATTTCAGTTTTCACCTTATGTTCAGTACTAAGGGTCATTCGTATGAACGTAATTGTTTTGAAGGGATTTTGACGGGCTTTGGAGTCCATTTTGTATATGTAGTAACGTAATATGCATTGTAGGTATAGAAGAGTGCACGGTGGTGTGTCCTTAAGTGTGCCCCGTTCTATTCCCTTCTTTGCCTCCATGGATAACGTTTTTTGTCTCCACAGATACCTCGACGCACCACTCACCTTTTTTCCTTCATCAATTCTATGGTTAACCTCATCCTTCATAAACCCATCCGCTGACACGTCAACTCCCAAATATCTGACAACATACATGCCAATACATTTATGTATTGGCATAGATAGTACTTCATAATTATGGTATGTGCCTATTTTCTCATGTGTGCGGATCTTCTATGAAGGTAATATGACATGTATTAATGTTTTCTTTTAAATAACATATAAAAAAAAAAAACTCGTTGAATTGTATAAATCGATCCACTGCATCACCGTGTATTGTTACACATAGCTAGGATATAGAGAATTGATCAATTTTTGCTGATGTTAATAGTAGTCAACAATTATTGCAAAGTACTTAGCCACCTTGATTTCAGCTATTATTTTTTTTTTATTATTTAAAAAACATAGGTGTGTACAATTATATAACAAGGGTCACTGACCCCACCACCAATACACTTTCACAAATCTTCACAAAACACACAAACACAAGCCCCAAAACATTAATCCACTAGCCTTCCTTCAAAATACACTTAACATGAGTACAAATATAATGGAAATGTACTTTATTACAAAGGTGCAAAAGTACACAAGTACATAATGTACAAAAGACATTATTCACTACATCAATCGTTCCTGATATACCAATAACACGATATCAAACATTATTCAACTCTAATGAAAAGCAATAGACTATACTCAACTCTAACCTCCCCCCCCCTCCAATAGTACATAGTACAGAACAGTGAATTGTCAATTTAGAACAGGACGCTCTATAACATACGTGTATAACGTTTTGCAGGATATTTATTCATTATATATGGTACACGACATCAATTACGTATATCTTAAAACCAAGTATGTGACATATCACTATCCCCATTAACAAAAAACTTGTACAATTGACCCGGCTAGACTTTATACATATCAAAATAAATAAAACCCAAATAACAAATAATCACAAAGTTTTACAGACCCATTCCAGTCAGGCTTTAACAGAATTATCAATTAACTAAATACTCACTTAATGAACTCCCGATGTGAAAAGTAATGAATACAGCTCTTAATAGATAAACAAAATTAATGCGTAAAGCCTAGAAATGGACTCTTATCCAATCATAGAAATGAAACTCTTCCCTATGCTATTAACACGCCATAAGACTACTATGTACATAAATGTATTCTTATGTAATTAATATGTGCTCGCATCCACATACTGTGACACACATAAACAACTATCTTCCAATTCATTTTACAAACTCAAAATCTATTCAATACTAATTACATGCCCTAACAGAGCTTTACAATCATTGACTATACACTTGACAACTTCTATTACACGAAATTACATTAAAAAAAAATAATTCCCCGTCCAGCGACCATACTGGGCGGTTGTTGGTGCTCTGCCTCCTGGTGGCACTGAGACACAACTTTATTTTTACCAACATGGCGGCAGCTGGTAGAAGGTGCATCAACACGGTCTGTCTTGAAATAGTGAAGGGTGTGTTACATCCCTCCTCAGCAGCTACAGTCTTACCTATGGTGTTGAAGGATATCTACAGGATCGACATAGGTGACCTATATGGTGTGGCCCTAAATGGACTAACCAGAGTACTTGTGAAATTGTCGTCGACACAGGAGTATGAAAGGTTGGTTGACAAGTATCAAGATGAAGTATATGCAGTTAACTTAAGTATGGAGGTGCGGCTGAGGGACGTCTCACGGTCCTATACATGGATAAGGGTGAGAAACGTACCGTTTGAGGCGGATCCAGTGGATTTAATGGCAGTCATCAAAGAATATGGGATTGTACATGCAGCGAATGTGGGAAAGTGGCATGAGGGCTCCATTCGAAGGACTCATGGAGGGATCTTATTCATTGAAGATGTCCATCAGGCGGCCCATACCGTCATACGTAGTTATGCCTGAGTTCAGGACCCAGGTGTACGTAACGTACGTGGGTCAACAACGAATGTGCCATACATTGGAGCATTCAAACATGTAGCAGCGAATTGTCCAAAGAGAGGGCAGCAATGATTTGAGGAGGGTATGAATCGAACAAGCAAGACGGAAGAGGGACAGGAAACAAATATGTCGGGGCAGGAGCCATCTAAAAGGTCATGGAGTGAGATATTGGAGGGCAGTGCAGGGACATGTCCAACACTCCCTCCGATGGCTACAGTGGAGCAGCGAGAAATAGCAGAAGAGGAGGGTACAGGGGAGGCCAACCCCAATATGTCTTTGGAGGGGGTGTTGGAGAGCCTAATAGCCGAGACCTTGCCAGAGTTAAGTGCGATAGCAGGAGAAGTCTTGGGAGAAGACAATGAACTAGGTGTTGAAATGGAAGCGAATAGAACTGGGGTACAAGGGTTAGTATGTGAGACAGTGTGTGTGGAAGTGCATGAGCAATAAAGTGGTAAAGGCATGGTAGTGTCGGGGGAATCCTGAAAGAGATCGGTAGCCTCATCAGATGGAAAGGATGTATTAATAGCTGTGCAAAGAACATGTAAAAAGCCTTTGGTGGATGCATCAAAGAGGGGAAAGGGAGGGATGCAATTTAAGGAAGGTGCCAAGGGTGGGAAATGTGTCAACAGAGCAGGAGGCACGGGAAAAGCTGAAGTGACGCATACATCAAGGTCGAGAGGTAAACCTTCATTGTTGTTTTCCAGTGTATAACTATTAATGTAAATGGTATGAGGGCAGAGGTTAAAATGAAGTGGGTGGAGGTGACATTGAGACATTATGGGGTGCAAGTGGGTTTTTTGCAGGAACATAATTATAGGATTGGAAGAGACTTACGTTTGCCGGCGGAGTTTTCCAGGAAGATCAAGGATGAATTTGTGAATGAATATTTGGTGTATGCCTTAAAAGGGATGCCAGGTGTAGCGATAGTGGGAGGGGATTGGAACTGTGTTATTAGAACTAGAGATGTAGAACCTAGGGGAGCGGGATGTGTGTTAGGGGTCTTAAGGGATGTATTAAATAGTGTGGGATTGAAGAACATGGTAGGTGAGGGGAGAGGGTGGAGCACACATACTTTAGTAAGGATTATGCAGCTAGATTGGATAGGATATATGGGTCAGATCTGGTAGTGGCTGAAGGTGTGCAAACGATAGATGTAGGGTTTTCGGACCATAGAGGTGTTCTAGTAGACGTAAGTTGGGAAGGGGCGGTTAGATGGTATAGGGGCTACTGGAAATTAAATGTGAAGTTGTTGGGTGGGGAGGACAAACAGGTTAGTTTTGGTCAATGGTGGAAGGGGTTGTGGGAGCAAGGTAAGAGGCAGATCGAGTCAGGAGAAAGTATAATAGTGTGGTGGGAAAAAGTGACAAAAGTGGGTATAAAAGGTTTTTATACAAGGTTGGGGAGAGAGGAGGCGGGTTGGTCATTTGGGTTGCAAAAGTACATAGAGGGGCTCTTGTCCAGATGTTACAAGAAGAATGGACACAATGTAGTGCAGGAGATAAGGGGATTGAAAGAAAGGCTGAGAGAGATACAGAATGAACGATTTGATGCTTGTCGATTGAAGGCAGGGATGGATGATGTATTATGGGGAGACAGGCCTTCGAAGTATGTTTACCTGGAGAGAATTCCAGGGGTCAACGCCCCCGCAGCCCAGTCTGTGACCAGGCCTCATGTTGGCCTAGAGCCTGATCAACCAGGCTGTTACTGCTGGCCGCACGCAGTCCAACGTACGAGCCACAGCCTGGCTGGTCAGGTACCGACTTTAGGTGACTGTCCAGTTCCTGCTTGAAGACAGCCAGGGGTTTGTTGGTAATCCCCCTTATGTATGCTGGGAGGCAGTTGAACAATCTTGGGCCCCTGACACTTATTGTGTTGTCCCTCAATGTGCTAGTGGCACCCCTGCTTTTCACTGGGGGGATGTTACATCGCCTACCGAGTCTTTTGCTTTTGTAGGGAGTGATTTTCGTGTGCAAGTTTGGTACTAATCCCTTGAGAATTTTCCACTTGTATATAACAATGTATCTCTCCTGCCTGCATTCTAGGGAGTACAGGTTTAGAAACTTCAAGCGTTCCCAGTAATTGAGGTGGTTTATCGCAGTTAGGCATGCTGTGAAGGTTCTCTGCACATTTTCAAGGTCAGCAATTTCACCCGCCTTGAAAGGTTGCAGTTAGTGTGCAGCAATATTCCAGCCTAGATAGAACAAGCAAATGTAGGAAAAGGAGGGACGGCATGACAGAAAATTGCATAGAAGTGGAGGAGACGTTGGAGAGTTATGTGCAGGGACAAAGATTAAGGACAATTGAGGCGATGGGTGTCTATGTGGATAAATGGTTTGAGAGGTATTGGAGAAGGGATAGGGTAGGCATATCAGAGAGAAGCATGATTATGGAGGGAATTAGAGCAAAGGTGGGAGAGAGGGAACGAGTAAGTATGGAAGGTCCTATTAGTGAGGAAGAGGTATGGGAGGCGGTGGATGGGTTAAGTAAGGGAAAGGCTCTAGGGATAGAGGAATAGTTAATGACTTCTATAAGATACATTGGAATGTATTGAGGGAATGTTTGGTATGGCTCTTAAATACAATGAAGGAGGAAGGATGCTTAGGAACTGATCAATGCATGGGTGTGGTGGTGTTAGTTAAGAAAGGGGGAACAGAAGTAACTATGAGTAATTACAGGCCTTTAGCAATGATGAATGCGGATTATAAGATTTTTGCAAAAGTATTATGAAATAGGAGGATTGAGGAAGGGCAGTGTGGGATAACAGGGAGAAGCATGATCAGAGGTCACGAAAGAATTAAAAAGTATATAAAGGGCAGCATGGAGGGAGGGGGGTATTAGCGTTAGATTAGAGACGGGCATATGACAGTGTGGAGAGGGAGGTGCTCTATGAAATTATGCAACATCAGGGGTTTGGGGAGGAAGTGGTAGGATGGATTGAAACAGTGTATAAGAGGGCATGTGTACGAGTGCAGGTGAATGATCGTGTGGGGAGGATGGTAAAAATGGAAAAGGGATTAAGGCAATAACAAACAACACAATACAATAATAATACAATAACAATAACAATAACTTAAAGCGGTAAGATTGTTCAAACACTTACACATGCAACTAAAATAGATACGATACAAATAGACGGATCACCACTTCAGGGAAGCTATTTGTAGAATATACAGTAAAACAACCAACAAAATCAATCATGAAACCCTGTGTAGTATGCAACCAAACAAACAAGCGTTCCACTGCATGGATTACATGCAACTTCTGTGGTAAATACTGCAACGCCCCTTGTGTAGGCATTCAAGAATCTACTACATGAGATATTAAACAAGGGAAGTGTTTTTGGGTATGTCCAAATGAGACGAAACTGTGGAATAAAATCACATCGATATTAAAAGATGACAACACCAAATTGGACTTCATAAAAAACATGACAGCTTTCTATAACAGTTGGGAATGTAAAAAATCTGGGCCAGATGGTGCTACCGCCCATGGTACAGATGCTGAAATGATAGACAGTAACTGTAAGAATGGAGAAATAAATGATGGTGACCTGAAGAGGGACAGGAGCTCTAGTGAAATAAATGATGGGGAAACAGGTGTAGACAAGGACACACAAAAAACAGTGTTACAAACTAGCAATACCATGGTAGATAGTAAACAAGGGATGCCCAGGGAAATACTGAAGATA
>WNWK01037337.1:0-18578 GCA_009830355.1 Cherax destructor | reverse complement strand
CTCCGACCAGTTCTGTAACGTGTGTGGGGGTTCATCATCCCTCATTCAATATCCACCCCCTGTCCCCCCAAGTTTCTTCCTTGATGCCCCCTCCCCCAGGTCGCTTCCACCCCTGTCCCTCCCAACCCCCTTCGACAGTTTTCTTCTTCCATCTTCCGCCTCTACTTTAGTAAAGTTTAGTCCCCCCGATGGTTGCTCCCCCTCCTTTCCATCTCTAATGTGGTCCCATACCCCATCTTTGTCTTGAAATGCGGGAAGCTATCGCAGAATATATTAGAATGGATGGGGTGAGGGAAACCGACCACCTCCGGTTCCTCCCCCTCTTTTTCCCCGTCTACACCCCCCTTCCTTCACAGCGTCCCACTCCTCTGCTTACACATCATCCGCGCCTCCACCGTGGACTTTTCAAACCCCTAGTCGATAGATACCCTAACCGACTTGTATTTTTCTCTTCATAAATCATGGCTTATTTGCAGTGGAATATCCGAGACCTCAGGGGAAACCCTGAGCTTCAGGTGTTGCTCTTCGTTTTTCCTTTTTGAAATAATTTATAAATATTAAAAAATGCTAATAAACGTTATTTTACTGCATTTTTGATGATTTAAGGCATTTTCAAGGATCGTTTGCAAGAACCCAAATTAAATCCACTGTTACGTCATTTTTGGGCTATGATTTATATTCATCGGATCCTTTCCGAGGGAAACCCTTTTAACCCATTAACTGTCCAACGTACAGTGGACCCCCGAGTTTCGAAACTTCACTCCTGAAGTCTGCTAAATGCCATTACCAAACAATTTACCCCCTTAAGGAAAAATGTCAGTAGGTTAGTCTATTTCAGCCCCCCAAAAATACTTTTCCACAAGCACTTACAATATTATACTTACATAAATGTACGTTTTGGGGGTTTAAAACTGGGTCCACTGTATAAACGTCTACCGCTAGCGCTCCGAACGTATACGTTTTTTTTTTCCTGGCTTCAAATTTAAATAGGCTTGAGCGGCCTAGACATGAGAAATGGGTCCGCACTCAGTGTGCGCTGATGAAAAAACGGCGACGCCGGGCCCGATGGAGCACCAGTTCATTCAGCTCCATTTTGGGGTCAACATCATGGCACATCCTTGTGATTCACCACGCCTCGTCAAACACTCTACTATTCGAAAAAAAGGTTAAGAACGTGAGTTTAGTAAATTTTGACACCGATGGGGCCCACTAATGATAAAGGAATTACGATAAAAATATACATCCCCGATGCCCCCTCAGCCAAACACTTGGGTGGCCAGTGTGGCCCACCATCCCCTCAGCCAAGCATTCAGGGGGGGTGGGCCAAAAAAGACCCCCAAGCCCCCTTGAGGGCCAGTGTTACCCAAAGGAAACACAAGAGGAAACTATCATTTTCCCGCTGTGTTAGTGATAGTGAAAGTTTGTGAGTGATGATGAGATGGTTTTTATGCCAATAGATGATTGCTAGTGATAGTGATTTTCATTATTCACCAGTAAAGCGTATTTTTGGGTGTGTTCCCTACGTTCTGGTAGTGTGCCATATGCAGTCCCAAGGGCGTGGCAGGTCACATCTAAAACCCCGGCACTGATAGTGAAAGTGATCAGAAGGTGAATATGGGGGATGGAGGGGGAGGAGGTAGTGTTGGGTGGCACGGTGCCGGGCCCAAATGGCGCGGTGGGTGGACAGACAAAGGACACCCCGGGCACCCCCTCAACCATGTGCTGCCTCCCCCTGTCCCCTCCTGCCCCCCCACGCCCAGGTCCACCCTGCACCATGTGACCGGAGGGAACTGGACACAAAGTGTATTCGTGCCACACCCTTTTTGATTTTGATGTGAGGGAAGTGGCATCCGCCAGAATGCCCCATAATGAATGAGTCAAAGAGTTCTTTTTCCAGTTGTACTTTGACAAGCCTAAATAATTAAGTGCCCCAGACGAAAATTTTTCCCCCTATATCATGGACAAACACAGGTTTCAGAATCTCACAGCGCGCAAGGGATACAACTGTGGCTGAAATGTATTTATTCCTTGGCACTGTGATGTTATGCCACATACATAAAAAACACATAACCACATTACTGGTCCACAGATATTTATCAGTACTCCTGTCTTCCGTGACCTCCTTTCCCCTGCAACAGATTATTTGTTCTAAAATGTTGCATTTTTCAGACAGGAATAGGAAAAACAGAAATGACCTATACAAAAAAAGGGGAAGTGTTTATGTATCTGAAGCAGAAATTCAGTGCCTATTTTAAAGAACTTTTTTGTCGCAGCCCTTATTCGTTAAGGGGACGCCTGTCATTCAAGCAAATATACCAAGCAAACGTAACTTTTGGGGTAAAACATTTGTTATGTGTGACTGTGAGACTGGTCTTGTGTTGGGTGTCATTGTATACACCGGGAAAAACACCGAGATACCAGGCGGATGTTGGGATTTCCGTGATGTTGTTCGAAGATGATGGGCCATACCTTGGGAAAAGGGCATACATTGTAAAAGACAACGGGATACAAGCCCTATGCTTGCTGATTTCCCACGTGTGAACAATACTGATATATGTGGAACAGTGAACGAAATAGTATGCCAATTTTTTTTGGAGGAGTGCTGATTGCAGTGAGATTTCATTCCCAAAGACATCATGGGATGATGTGGCGAAAAAGAATTACATTGCTGTAAACCCTCCATAGAAACGATGGTACAAACAGACAAATTGAACAGGGGCAAATGAATGTATTGTAAAGCCAGCCTGTTGTTGACTATACGAACAATATGCACTAGTTGACAAGTGTGACATGATGATAGGGGTTTTTTGACGGGAGAACGCAAGTGGTATATAAAAGTGTTTTTCCACCTTGTAGATATTGCAATGCTCAATGCATTCAATATTAGAAATAAAGACTGGGCAACACAACGTTTTGCAGAATTCTCCCCGAATTTATAAAAAAGATAGCAAAAAAGTATGGACAACACCTATACCAGCCCTCAGCGACATGTCCCCAACCACAACCACAACCAAGCCAGTGGGGGAAATGCCAAACAATCATCCCTAACTGTCACTACCTGGACCAATACCACCTACCCCAAAGAAGAAGCATTCCCAGAAGAAGTGTGTTGTGTGTGCTACCACCACCAGGACCCCAACAGCGGAAGGCCAAACAAAGTCACCAGGGGGTGGCACTCTGTTTAATCCATGCTTTATGGAGTATCAACAATTGTGGACTTCTAGAAACATAAGTGGAACATGTAAATACTTGTATATAGTTGTAGATAATAGAATGTGATTCACAAGGGTAGAAAATCATATCAGTGTTACATTTTTGTTTTTTTCATATGAAAAAATTTCTTACATAATATTGGGTATAAACAACAATTTGGGATTGAAATCAAAAAATTTACTACAAGAATAGATATCATATTAAAAAAAACCCCAATATTAAAAAAAAAGGGAAAACGTAAATATGTAGATTTTCTGCAAGCGGGGGAACTCCATGTTGCCCCAGGTGATCACTGCCAACTTCACTGCCTCATATCTCTAAATACTGACCCTAATTTTTTTTTTTTTATGCTATAACACTTGTAAAAATGCGCCTTTTTTTCCTATAAATTTTTTTTTTTTTTTCAAAATATTCGGGGCGCGGGGGGGAACGTATATATACGTTTTGGGCAGTTAATGGGGTTTAAAAGAAGTGCTCTTATAACCACTGGTATTCCAAATTTTGCTCTATGTTCATTCTTTCTACATTACACTGCAGCCTGTATCCACTTGAATAAGTGGTATACGCCTGTTCTTTATATCTCTCCCCCTTTTGGGGATTGTCTATCCCAGATGTTGATTTTCTGGTTTCTTCCTTCCGCCATTCTGTTCTTGGCGATTTTAACGCACACTATTTTTCTGGGGGGGCCGACTGTGACTCCCGATTGGGCCCGTGGGTCAGTTGGAAGCATTTCTTGCTTCTCTCCCCCCCTGTGTTTTTAAAAATGGGTATCCCACCCCTTTTTATCCTCAAACTCTTCTTTCTCTTGAATCGATTTCCATCGCTCTTCCTCAACTTATTTATTTACCTGGTCTGTCCTCCCAGACTTGCAGACAGCAATCATTTTTTCCCAATCATCCCTGTCCCCTTCGTATTCTCCACCTTCGTAGCCCCGCTGGAATTTGACCTGGCGAAATTGGGCCTTTCGCACACGTCTGCCTTTTATGAGGCTCCTTCCTCGTCCTCCATTGATGAGGGTTTCATTCCCCCTTCTCTTTAAACCCCAGCTTACATTCATCCCCCAAACCTTTGGGCAAGATTCTGAAGGTTGCCTTAGTGGTCTCCTGCTTGTGCTCGGTCAGTACGTTTGAAACGCCCAGGGGGCGGGCCTTAAAACCACAGAGTTTCCCTTTTGATTTTAAGCAGAGGAGAGCAATTGCTCGCGTGTCATCGCAACGCTAAGCGCAGTTGCTGGTGGGTTTTCGTTTCCACCGCTTTTCCGTTTCCTCGATGGAGTCTGGAAAGGGCAGAAATTGAGTGGAAAATTTTCCCGACCCGGCTCCTGTTCTTCGGGTTGCCGGTGTCGTTAAAAACCCTTTTGTGTTTCCACTGAAATTGGTAATCATCTGTCCGATTTCTCGGGGGTTTCATCATGGCCCCCTCCTTTCTTCTAAGTCTGCCAGCTTTTTTTTTTTTTTTACACAAAGAAGTGTTCACTCTGTTTTTTTTAAAAATATTCAATAAGATAACCCAAACAACAACTGAAAAAAATATTTATAAAAATTTCTGGAGGATTTTTTAAGGATCGGTTAAATATATGTCACTACATAAGGTTGTTTTGGGACTTGGTACCAAAAGAACAATGCTAATACGATTTTTGGGTCGACTTTCCAAATATCTTATCTTATTCCACAAAATAAAGTATGTAATTGTTTGAATGTTGAAAAAAAATCCCCCTTCACTCCCAAAAAAACCCAAAAAATTTGGAATATTTCCAAAAATTGTCGTTAAAAAAAAAAACAATCATATTTTTTCGATTCCCGTCAATATTATTACATTTAGTCAAAAAGTAAAGGCTCCCTAAGTAAAAAAAGTCAATAACTTATTTAGATATTCCCTGGGAAAAGGGACCGGCACCCACCTCGGGAATTTTTTTTTTTTTTTTTTAGAAAATTGTTGTGTTTCAATGTTTTCCGTAAAACTAATGTTTTAGTGTAGTTAGCTCTAAAACTCCGTTTTTTTTACGGGCCCAAAAAACACTTTTGGGGAAGGGGGAAACTTTTTTTTACGCATATTGTGATAAAATTTTGCTATATTAGGGGTCATTTTTATTTATGCTGGAGCATATAAACATTTATATTTATTTATAGTGTTTATTATTTCATATTAGATCAATAGTGATAGATAAAAAAAGCCGTAGAATTGATATTAGCGTAATAATGAAGTAATATCTGGTGCCTCTCAACAGGAATTCTGCCGGTGTCAGCAAATATTCCAAGAACGTTCCTGATTGGCTGGTAAAATACGTATAAACCCGCCCCCTCATATGATGCCAAATTTAAATTATACCATTAGAATGAATAAATCAGAAACAGCAAAGAAAAAAAGGGAAAAAAATTTCTTAAAAATACGGGCTGAAAGCAGGTGTTTGTCACATCCCACCATACATGATATAAATGATATAATTCCTTGTAGAAACGTTTTATTACATTGATTCTTTAAATTGTTTGCCATTGAGTTGAGCTATTTTTTATATGATTAACTAAATTTTTAAAATTTTTTCAATTTTTTTTTGTCGCACGCGGCACAGGTCTTACCCCCGATTAAAGCCCTTAGATTTTTTTCTCAGAGAAGAATTTTAAATCCTTACTCTTCAAGAACTGGGGGCAACGCCCCCGCTTGGATTATCAGCAGCTGGGCCTGATGGCATACATATTCGTATGCTAAACATTTACATCAGTCTGCTCTGCTGTCCTCTTACCCTTTTAAACTTTATGGTCGCAAAAACTTATTCCCCAGCTGTGGAAGTCTGCTATTGTTCTTCCTTTTTGCAAACCGGGTACTGCGAGACATGATACTCCCATTTCCATCCCATCAATCTTACCAGTGCAGTTTGAGGATGGAACGTCTAGTTAATAGGGCGTTTTATGGGTATTTGAGACGCACAGTAGTCTTTCCAATAGACAATAGGCTTTTGTAAGGGCCGTTTGCCCTTGACCCCTTACTGCGCTTGGATACATACGTATTTAATGCCTTTTCTAATAACCACTTGGTTATCGCCATCTTTTTGACCTTGAGAAGGCTTATGACACAACTTGGAGGGATAATATCTTGGCCCAGGCCCACTCCTTAGGCCTCCATGGCAATCTACCATTTTTTCCCTTTAACCCTTTAGGGTTTTTTACGTACTAAGGCTTACGCACCCGGGCATTTGGGCTAGTACACATAAATTCTAGCGGCTTCAAATCGAAAGGGGGAAAAGCTGGTAGGCCTACATGTGAGAGAATGGGGCTGTGTGGTCAGTGTGTGCAGTAGGGTAAAAATCGGGACCCAGTAGTGCATTGGGCAAAACCATTTCAGTCCACCTTGTCCACCATACCTGAGCAAGAAACACCTTACCCGCAATTTGGGGCACTTTTGTTTCTCAGTGACAGTTCTGATAGTGATGGGGGGGTCAGTGAAGGTGACCATAAAAACCCGGGGATAGTGAGGAAACCAACACCCCCAACCTTTCCCCCTGGTGCTGTGCCATCTTGTTCAGTTCAGTTGTACCAGAAAAAGGAGGAAACTGTTATTTACTCATATCCAGGATCATTGGAGTGGTGATGATAGTGATAGTGAATATGAACTCCAAGCTCTTCAAAACGCCATAGCAAGAGGAAGTGGAATATTCACCAGTAAAGGCAGATTTTGACGGATATGCGCTCAGGTATGCCAATGTTTTCCAAGGGTTAGGAGTACATCTAGGAGACACCCCGGGACGACAACAGGCACAGATAGTGAAACGAAGATGACAGTGTTGCATTTGGGGATGAGAAATGTGCATGTATCTGGTGGTGGGGGGGCCCAGGATGAGGCACCAGCAGGGGACCATCTGCCCCCCACCCCCGCTGACTCTGCTCAACTACAAAAAAGGCCCCCCTCACCCACCCTCCCACCACACCAACCTGACAACCACCTGTCAATATCCAGACTCCCAGCAGACTGCCAATGGGTTGGCAGGGAGCTGAGTTTTTTTCCCCAATCCCCATCAGTTTGATGAAACCCAAATGGAATACCCCCATCTTGTACACTTGGGGAACAATGCCACTGAACTGGAATGCTTTGAATTATTCTTTGATGAACCCCTGATGGATATTATTGTCGGGGAAAGCAAAGATACTGCAAGTACCCCATGGCAAAACAATACAGTGGACCCTGGGTTTAAAGAACATCCCGAAATCAAAAATTTTGTAAGTAAAATTTGTAAGTGCATGTGGAAGTGTATTTTGGGGGTCTGAAATAGACTAACCTACGTGACATTATTTCTTGGAAGTAAATTGTCGGAATGGCACTTGAGCAGGCTTCTGGGATGGTTTTTCGTTAACCGGGGGTCCACTGTACAAACCAAAAATCACGCTACACCAGTGGAAACAACTGTGGCTAAGATGCATCTTTTTTTTTGCCACAATAATCTTATGCCTCATGTGTTTGCACAATATCAAATCATACTGGTAAACAGACTGCCTGATTTCCCCCCAGGTTTCAGTGATATTATACCAGTGAATCATTTGTGCTACTGTTACATATGCTAATTATCAGAAAAAACCAAGCTTGACAGAAACGACAGGTTATATAAGATTAGGAATGTATTTATGTACCTGAAACAGAAATTCAATATGTTTTTTTATCCCTTCAGGAAGCTTGTTATTGATGAGTTTTTGATTTTATTAAAAGTAGACTGTCATTAAACAGTATTTTCCCGCAAAGGAAACACTTTGGTATAAAGTTTGTGCTTTGTGATTGCTACAGTGGTTTTTTTGGGATATTATTGTGTAACAGAAGTAATACATTACAAGATACCGGGAAAATTTTTTGGGTATCTCTGGTGATGTGGTTAGAACAATGAGGGAAACCCATATCTTGGAAAAGGGGCATACATTATACAGTGAGCCCCGGTTTGGATTAATCCTTTCCCAGAGAGCATCATGAACACCGAAAAACAACCCCGAACTTTTTTCCCATAAGAAATAATGGAAAAAAAATTCCATTCCAGACACCCAAAAGTATTAAAATAAAATATATTTGTACATTAAATATACATTAAATTACACAAAAAACAATGAAAATAATTAAATATAGTACAATAACATGTCACTTCCCTTTTAGAAGAGTTGTTGATGTGTGGAAGATGGGAGGAGGGGGGGGATGGAGTAGTATCAGTGTTTGAAGGGGGAATCCTTCCATTAACATTGCAGGTACCAAGTTCTTTTCGTTACTGGCCTTTTTTTTAATGCCATTTGGGACCAGGTTTGGAGCCCGGGACCCCACTTAACCAAAAATCTGTCCAGGAGCTCTTGTGTCGGGCGATTCTTTAACACATCCCGAAATGACACACCACTGTGTCATTGTACAGGTGCCTCCACCAACTTTTCCACATCCTCACCACTCACCCCCAACCCCAGGCTTTTCCCCCAATGCCACAATATCTTCCACAACAGGCTCAGGGTCAGGGTCAGCCTCAAATCCTTCAAAACCCCTCTTTCAACCAATCCGCCACAGTGGTCCCCAAGCAGAGTTCAAAGTCCGGGAAGCCTCCCCCCAAGTCTTACCTACAAGGCCGGCAATGCATGATATTGAAGTGTTCTTTCCAGAACTGTCTTAGGGTCAATGCAGTGTCTGAGGTCACATCAAACACTCTGAAACACTGCGGTGTACATTTTTTGAAGTTTGCAATGACCTGCTGGTCCATTGGCTGGATGAGGGAGGGTGTTAGGAGGTAAGAACTTACTCTGATAAAATTTTGTTGTTTGGCAACAACTCTTGAAGTTGGAGGATGAAGGAGCATTGCCCAAAGGAGGCACCTGAGTCCCAATTTTTTTCAGCAGGTTTTTCTTCACACAAGGGCCAAACACCCAGTAAACCCTTTCCCTTTAAAAAATTCCATAGTGACCCATGCCTTTTTAGCCTTCCAAGCCACACAATTTATTTTTGTCAACACTGTGTTTTTTGAAAGGTCGGGGACTGAGTGATACACCGTAAAGGTTCATTTTAAAATCACCACGGGCATTAAAAAAGCATCAGAGTTATTGTCTTTCATAGGGTTGTGTCCTGGCTGTGCCTTTTCCTCCTGAGTAATGAAGGTCCTGTTGGGCATTTTCTTCCAAAACAGGCCTGTTTCATCAAAATTTAAAACACTTGGGGGGGTTCAATTTTTTCAGTGTCTATAAACCCCCTGAATTTCCTGCACAAATTTTTCAGCTGCACATTTTTTGGCTGGCTGCCTCACCATGCCTCACAACACTGTGTATGCCACTACGTTTCTTAAACCTCTAAAAACAGTTTTGCTGGTTTAAAATCACTGCCCCCACTGGTTGCAGGCATTGTCTTGAAAGATCTCCCAACTTCCTTGCCTTTTCACAAATTATCGCCGGGAAATCTATCACCCGCTATCTGTTTTTCATTGATCAACCCCATCAAAACTTCTCAACCCCCCACGTTTTCGATTTTTTTTTCAACATATCAACCCCTTTTGCAACATTAGCTTCCTTGATCTCATTTCTTTTGCCAGATAGAGCTGATAGTAGATGGGGTTTTTTTTGTACATTCTGGCATCACTCAGCGACGCAACTCTCATTTTTTTCTATAATCTCTTTCTTCAGTTCGATGGTGTTCCTATTTTTTTCCCACGGGGGTGCCATTTGGGGAAGCTTCTTTGGACCCATGGTGACTTATTTCAGTGACATACAAACCCCCAAAAAAAGACCCAAATGTATTGTGAATGTTTAAAAGAGTGCGCTGGGTAATGTTCTCTCAGGGGTAAACAACGTTTCACTGGCATCCTGTGCAGGGCGGGCGCGGAGCAGACGGACAGGTCAACGTTACACAGGTCCATTTAAATACACGAAATCAAAAAATCTTACGAACACGAGTTTACGATATACGAGCCTTAGATACTCGGGTTCCACTGTACCGAAAGCACCTGCAATAGAACATCACCCACGAAATTATGAACAAAACCCTCTCGTCTGAGGCCTGGTGATCATTTCCAATGAAACTGCCTGCTACTGTTTTCAAGACAAAGGTTCAGGAGAGGTGCCATGCTGTGCACATACAAAAAATGTCCTCAACAACGCAGAGACACTGTTTTTTGTGTGAGGAGTGTAAAAATACCATTGTGCATGACACCCGCAAAGAGTTCCACAAGCTGCACCACTTCTAGGAACATGTCCAGTGACTGTATATGTATATATGATAGAATAATAGTAATAAAAATATTTTACATTGTGCCTGTGAAACAGAAACCGAAACTGTTTTCATAATGGAGGATTGCTGGTGTCTTTTTTTTGTCTCATAAACACGCTGGGTAACAGGTATATCTAGCTACTTCTACTTACATGAGGTCCCCTAAAAGGCATGCCCTGCATATATATACATACACACATCTATGTTTTTCTTTTCTTCTTTTTTTATTAGCTCTGTTCTTTATTTCCCCATATTGTCCATGTGGAAGTGGAAAAAAATTCTTCCTCCATAAACAATGCGTGTCGATAAGGGGCTAAATGCCGGGGGTCTAAACCCCCTTTTCCACACATTTACTAAAAAAAAAAGAAGAAAAAAATTTATAAAACTGAGATGTTTGAATGTGCATGGATGTAGTGATGATAAGAAAGAGATGATTGCTGATGTTATGAATGAAAAGAAGTTATGTTCTGGCCCCAAACAAAACAAAGCTGAAGGGGGTAGGTGAGTTTCTGTGGTGAGAAATAAATGGGATTAAGTCAGGAGTATCTGAGAGAGTTAGAGCTAAGGAAGGGGGAGCAATAATGTTGAAGGATCAGTTATGGAAGGAGAAGAGGGAATATAAATGTGTAAAAAAAAGGTTATGGATTAAAATAAGCGTGTATGCACCTGGGGAGGAGAGAGAGATTTTGGGAGATGTTAAGCAATGTATAGGAACTTTGGGAAACCCAAGGGGAGAGAATTGTGGTAGGGGGCCAAATGCTAGTAGGAGAAATGCAGAGAGGGTGTGGTGTAAGTTTAAAAGGGGAAAAGAACATGGGGTTTTTATTATCTTTTTTTAGAAAAGGGGGTTTTGTTATAGGTAAGAATATTTTGAAAAAAAGGATAAAAAGTATACAGTGGACCCGGTTTTCATTAAAAATTCTTTCCAAAAAGCTGTTTGAGTGTGTTTCCAAACGAATTTGTTCTCATAAGGGCAAATGTAAATTAGCTTGTCATTTCAGACCCCCAAAATACACTTACAAAAGCATTTACAATGTTATACTTACATAATTGTACGATTTCTGGGGTGTTCGTTTGGCGGGTGTCCACTGTAGTTTGTTGACTGATTGGTAGATAAAGACTATTGAGTAGACTTCAGGATGTAATGTTTATAGAGGGCAAAGATATATCAGATCACTTTTTAGTTGTAGCTAAAGGGGGGTAAAAGGAGATGGGATACAAGAAAAAAAGAAGCAGAAGTAAGAGAGGTGAAGGTTTATAAATTAAAAAAGGGGGCAGTTAGGGGAAGAATAAACTATTGGGGGATAGATGGGCTATTGGGGGTGAGGAATAGGGTCAAGATGTATGGGGGAGGTTAAAGAACGTAGTGTTAGTGTTCACAGAAGTTTGTGGTTACAGGAAAGTGGGGGGGAGGAAGAAGAGCAGAATAGTAAGGGAAAAAGTTAGCATATGAGAGGTTTTTTAAAAAAAATGTGACAAGGAGGAAGAGTATATAAGAGAAAAAGAGGTTAAAAGGAGTTGGGGAAACAATGTAAAAGAGTAAATGAGAGAGTGGGGGAGATGTTTTCAAAAATTTTGTTGAAAATAAGAAAAAGTTTTGGAGGAGATAAATAAGTTGAGGGTAGGGGAAAAAATGGAGACAGTTAAAAATAGGGAGGGGAGTTATTAAATGGAAGTTAATATGGGGAAAATGGGGAGAATATTTTGAGGAGTTTTTTTAAAAGTTGATGAAGACAGGGGAAACTGTGATTTGTGTATAGGGCAAGGGGGAATAACATCTCTTAGGGGGTGGGAAAAGCCAGTTTGGGGGTGGGGGGAAATTTTTTGGCAGTGGGAGAATGAAAGGGGTAAGGCAGCTGGGATTGATGGGGTCAAGGTAGAAAAGGGTTAAAAAAGGGGGGATATAATTTTGGAGTGGTTTGCTATTATTTAATAAATGTATGGAATAGGGGAAGGTACCCAGGGACTCAGAGAGCGTGTATTGTTCCTTTGTATAAAGGCAAAGGGGAAAAAAGAGAGTAAAAATTTTAGGGGGAAAAAGTCTGTTATATACCAGGTAAAGGATGGTAGAGTTATTATTGAAAGAATTAAGAGTAAGACTGAGAGCAGGATAGCAGATGAACAAGGGGGGGTCTAGGAAAGGTAGGGGGGGGGCCATGTTTTCAGTGAAACATATAGGTGAACAGTATTTGGGAAAAATAAAGAGGTTTTTGTCGATTTATAGATTTGGAAAAGGCTTGGATAGGGTGGGTAAGGGGGTAATGTGGTAAATGTTGTAGGTGATGGAATTGAGGTAGCTAAAAGCAGTGAAGAGCTTTTTTGAGGATAGTGGGCTAGGTTTGAGAGGAGATTATTTCCCAAAAAAGTAGGCCTTAGACAGGGATGTGTGTCCCCGGGGTTTTTCAATATACAGTGGGCCCCAGTTTAAAAAATTCCTCCTGGTCTGCTCAGGCACCAACCCCCAATTTTCCCCTTAAGGAAAAATGTCAGAGGTTAGTCTATTTCGACCCCAAAAATACACTTCCGCAAACTTTAAAAAATTATACTTATAACTGTACGATTTCGGGTTTACGAACTCGGGGTCCACTGTACAGTGGACCCCCTTTTGTTTAAAATTCTTTCCAGAATGCTGTTTGAGTGCCATTACTGAACAAATTTGTTCCCATAGACAAATGTAAATTGAATGTTTCAGACCCCAAAATACACTTACAAAACACTTACAAAAATACACTTACATATTTGTTGAGTTTGGGGGTGAAAAAAAATTGAGGGTCCATGTAATTTATAGATGGGGTTGAAGGAATGAAAGCGTCTTGGCAAGAGGTGTGGGGGTTAAAGACAAAAAATCAAATAGAAAAATGGTAGTTGTCACAGTTGCTTTTTTCTGATCACACTGTGCTTTTTGGGAGATTCTGAAAAAAGTTGCAGAGGTTGGTGGATGAATTTTAGGGTATGAAAAGAAGAAAATTGAAAAAGGGAAAATAAGAAAGAGTAAGGTGATGAGGATAACAAAAATTTGGGGGACGAAGATTGGGTATCAGATTGGAGGGGGAGAGTATGGAGGAGGAAAAGTGTTCAGACATTTGGGGGTGACATGTCAGGGATAGGTCTATGAAGGATGAGGGAATCAAAATTTATGAGCAAAAGGGTGAGTTGGGGACTTGGGGGTCTGTGGAGACAAAGAACTTTGTCCATGTAAGTAAAGAGGGGGAAATTTTTGAAGATGTTTTACCAACACCTTATATGGATGTGAAGCATGGGGGATGAATGTTGAACAGGAGAAGGCTGGAGGGTGGAGATGTCATGTCTGAGGTCAATGTGTGGGGTGAATATAAACAGAGAATTTGGAGTTTGGGAAAATTTGGGGGAGGCGGTGATTACCAAAACTATTATCCAGGGGGTGAAGGGGGGTTGTTGAGGTGGTTCGACATGTAGAGGGGAAAGGGAACGAAACAGAATGACTTAGAGGTATAAATCTGTAGTGGAGGGAAGGGGGTAGGGGTCTGCCTGGGAAAAGGGGTGGAGGGGGGGGGTAAAAGAGGTTTTGTGTGTGGGGGGGCTTGTTTTTCCAGCAAGGCGGAGCGTATTTAATGGGAGTGAATGGAGACAAATGGTTTTAATACTTGACGTGCTGTTGGAGGGAGCAAAGTAACATTCAAAGGGATTCGGGGAAACCGATCCGGATTTGAGTCCGGGAGAAAAAGACAGTGTTCACCTGAAGGGGGGGTGCTAATGTTGCAGAAAGTGTAGTGTAAAGCACCCCTCTGGCAAGACAGGGATGGAGGAATGATGGAAAGTTTTTTTTTTTCAGGCCACCCTCCCTTGGGGGGAATGGGCGATGCTAAAAAAAATAATAAAATTTTTGGAAACAATATAATGAGAACAAAGTTTTGTAGTTATTGGTGTAAATAACGAGTGAATATTTGAAAATCAGCCCTTATTTTGGGTCTCATGCCATAAAAGTTATTTAAAAAAAAAATCTCAAAAAGAAAAAAAATCCGAGTGACCGGCAGTCACAATGTTCCCTGCGGTTCTTTTTCTGTCAACTTCAACCCTCCATATTTTGGAAACATTGATTGAAAAAAAAATTTTTAGCCTATTAGATTTAAAAAAAATTTCTGACCCTGAGAGAGAGAAAGAACGAGGTCCGATCCTAAAAGGGGTTTAGGCCTTCTAATGAAAGACATTTCCTTGTCCGGGTTAGTAACGTGTTTTCCCCCGGAGTTTGTCCAAGCTGAAGGTGCCCCCCGGGGATGTGTTCTGAGCACAACACTTTCTCCTTGCAAAATATTTTGGCATCTGTTCCCCATCTAATACAGTGGCCCCTCGGTTAACTCCCCGAAATCGGAATTTTGTAAGTATAATTTTGTAAGTTCTTTTGGGAAATGTATTTTTGGGGGTCTGAAATAGACTAACCTACGTGAAATTTTTCCTTAAGGGGGAAATTCCGGGGAATGGCACTTGAGCAGACTTCAGGGGGAAGCTTACAAACTCGGGGTCCACTGATTTGGTCATCACTTTCTGTTGATGACTTTGCTATAGCTTGTGGGGGGCTGACTGTCCCTCAATGCAGTTTTTCCAGCATGCCCTCAATCAGGTTTCCATGGGGCCCCCATACAGGTTTAAATTTTCTAATCGAGAACTAGTCAAATTACGTTACTAGATGTTCAGTGGTCTCTGATCATCCATTCTATCTATACGGTCACGTATCCCCCAACGTGATACATTCAGGTTTCTCGGCCTCCTGTTTTACCGCCCATTGTCCTGGGAAAACCCCACATTACTTCCAAGGCATTTTCATAGCCGCCTGAACTTTCCCTTCCCTAGCACATCTTTCATGGGGCGACGTAGAACTCTCCCTTCGCCTGCATTCAGCCAAATTTTATCGAAACTCACCAGGTGACCAGATAATTCAGGGGCCTCTCCTGCTACCTTTCCAGCCAATCCCATCCATCACCAGAGATTGTATTTATGCCTTGGTGCATTTCTTCTTCCCGGTTGAGAGCCCATGTAGAAGCAAACATTCCACCCTTTGTCCGATCGTTGTGATGCACATTGCCTTCACTATTATGTTCGTTTTCCCATGACCTCCGCAATCCTTCCATGTACGTATAGGATTGTCACAGATGTTAGTAGATCCCTTTTATTTTTTCGTCGACCCGTTTATTTCCCCTTTTCTTTCGTTACATTTGCTCTTGTCTTCCCTTCACCTACCACCTTCTATGTTCATGGGCATCTCGCTTCCCTCCCCCCTTGGGGAATTTCCTGGTCCATGTCTGTTTTTTTCCTCTGCCTTGCAAAGCCCAACTAACTACTGCTGTTTCTCTTCTTTTTTTAGACCACTTCCCTTCTCATTCCTATGCCATCACAGTGTACACCGATGGTTCTAAGTCATCAGACGGCGGATTCGAGATTGTTTCCGGGCAGCGGGGAGGGCATCTATTTCCCCGGGGAGCCATTCATGTGGCACTTGTCCATATTGATTTGGGCCGGTCACCATTTGTGGTCTTTTTGATCCCTTATTGCTTTACAGGCATCCAAAAATTTGAAAACCCCTCACCCCTAGTTCTTCGTATTTAATTTTGGGTTTCCGATTCTGGAAAACACAAAGATATTTTTTTTTTGCTGGGTCCCTGGTCATGTTGACGATAGGGAATGAACAGGCAGAATGCTGACCATCCAGTTTCAAAAGAGGTGTTAATTCACAGACTTTTTTGCAGTCATTGCACCACCCGACACGGCAACAATGCTGGTCTGACGGCTAAATAAAAAACTTCTTTCATTAAACCGAGTACGTGGACCTCGGTTAACGAACACCCCGGAAATCTAAATGCAAGTACATATAATATTGAAAGGGCATGTGGAAGTGTATTTTGGGGTCTGAAATAGACAAACCCTTTTGGACATTATTTCTTAAAAGTAAATTTTTTCGGGAATGGCACTTGAGCAGGCTTCGGGGATGAAGTTTTTATTAACCGGGGGTCCACTGAAATTTTTTTTTTTTGGGCCCTTTCTTGTCCCCAATGTCGGGGTTTGGGGAGATTACACTTTTGTCTTCACATGGGCCACACTCGTCTACTCATGGGTATCTCGTATGGAGAGGCTCCTGTCCCCCTGTGAGCATTGTCAGGTTCCAGTTTCTGTTTGCCATATTTGTTGGACTAAACTGATTAGTATAAAAACCTCTGAAGATTATACTCAGACTTCAGTCCTTTTCCCTCAATCTCTTGCTACCCTTTATCCCTGCACTACCACTGTCCTGTACACTCCCTACCCTATAATCATCCTCTCCCCCTTACAACCCATTCCCCATCCTGCCCTCCCCGCTGCGCTGTATGACCGCTGTGGTTTAGCGCTATTTTTATTTAAAAAAATCTATTATTATTATTATTATTACATCCATTACCCTTTTTTGAAGACTTGTTTGTGTATGGAAAAGGGTAGGAGGGGGGAGGGGGGGAGAGTTTATGCTTCAATTTGATGCTAATATCATCTCTATGGCTTATTTATCTAGTAAGAAAAACGAAAATCAATTTTATTTCATTGCAGATTACATAGGTATTGGAGTTACGTAAACTGAGTGCAAGGGGAGCCACTGACATGCCATATTAGGGGGACTAGTAACAAAGACTACAGTGGTACCAAAATTACGATATTTTTCGTTTGAGAATGCTGTTCAATGCCATTACCAAACGAATTTTTCCCATAAGGAATAATGTAAAATAGACTAGTCCTTTTTCACCTCCAAAAATATACTTACAAAAACATTTAAAAAAAAAAACTTTCATAAAAGGGCGATTTTGGGGGCCATCGAATTGAGGTACCACTGTATGTATTAATATTAGAGAAATTTATTGAGTTTATTCTAGTTAAAAATTGTTTTCAATTACAATATGATGAAATTTTACTGTTTAAATTATTATATGATGATATTAGATTGTTACAGGTGTTTAGATTTTGAAGGGAATATGGAATTGAGATTATTTAAGGACAGTAACATTGAGCATTGAGATTATCTTAAGGAAAATAACATTACATTTTTGACATTAACTTATAATATGAGTATTTAGTTTTGGGAGTGGGGGGTAACATAATAGTAACATATTAAAATTGAGATTATCGTATGGGAAAGTAATAATGAGCTTTTTTCAAAGAGTTTATAGTATGATTATTTAGTTTTGGGTGAGGGTGGTTTTGATTGTCTTAAATTGATTTTAGACAAGGTTATCTTAATATTTACAGGTAGTGAATTCCAGATTCTGGGGCCCTTTATGTGCATAGAATTTTTACATAGGTTGATATGAACACGGTATATCAAAAAAATGATCTGTGTCTTGTGTTGTGGTCATGGGTCCTATTGTTGGTGAGGGGAATTTTTAGCGGAGGGTTTTTTATTAGAGTCATCACACCCTCTACTATTGCATAATAAACAAAATTTTAATAACATAGAAACATGATATATACCCAGAATTAATAAAATACGTCAACATATGTGAGGGGTAAGTGATGGTGGTGTTATTGTTGATTTTTTAAAAAGGGCCCCTGGGGAAGGCAATGTTTGTGGTAGTGAGGGGGCAGCAGAAGCCACCACCATATTCACCTGAAACAATGTACGTAATTTATAAATAAAAATATTTACACTTTAATTTATAAATAAGAAATATTTACACTTGGAGATGTTAGTTTAGTTTGATGGAGGAGATGCTGGCAGAGGTTTTGGGGGGTGAAGATAGCAGGGCGATATGTTCAGTGGTTTTATAACTCCAAAAATTGGAGAGTTACTTTTATGTCCTTTTCTATCATTTTATCACTTAACTTACTTTACAGTGTTAATACACTTTATTGTTGGCCGGCTCTAAACCTTTATTGACTCCTGCGCTTTAGTGTCCATATTTAGAATCACTGAAGGGGACATTCTTCCTTCTCTCTTTCCTCCACTTTGGTACAGTGGACCCGGTTTTAAAACGCCCCTCCTGAAGTCTGCCACACCAACCCAACGAATTTATCCCCAAGGAAAACACGAGGTTGGGGTATTTCAGACCCCAAAATACACTTCCACAAGCACTTACAATATTATATTACATAATTGTAGATTTTCCAGGTTTCAAACTCGGGGGTTTCCCCTGTACTTTGCTATGAGTTTTCTCTGAATTTACAGCCAC
>WNWK01037336.1:0-18579 GCA_009830355.1 Cherax destructor | reverse complement strand
CAAGAGACACAGGCAAGAGACTGCTAAGCAGTATCGCTGACATGCATACACCGTATGACATCGCAGAAACTGCCACTGTGTAAGTCAGTAAAACAGGTAGTGAAGAGAGACTTAGCTACAAGAACCAGCATGGTGAGGACACTGAACAATGGAAGAAATTAACAAGAGATACAATGGACGCAAAATATACCATGATATTGATCATTCCCCCCAAAGTGTAAAGGAGGGACTTATCCCAAGAGCTAGAGCTTAGGAGAAAGTGCACAGAGATCATTTATACTGTGAAAGCGTCGAAGAGAGCTAAAATAGACTACAGACTGTCACCAGACCACCACTCATATTCTACATTCTCAAACTACATAATATCCTACATATATAAACAGGGAGAAATACTAAAAGAAAACTTTCCACATTAACTCACCAACAAAAACATTTTAAAAGGACCTTGTATGCTTTTATTCTGAGTTTTTGCATGCACCGTGGTGGGATAAATCTGTCTAAGACTATTTCCTGAGCTTACAATGTCTGATTGGCCATTATTTTTGTTGAGTATCCATTCAGGTTACTCCTTCCTTAGGCTCTGTACGCATGGCTCTGTACTTGTCTCCACTTCAATGTGAATGGTTGAAGTTAGACCGAAGCGTCGTCTAGATGTTAGTCGACTGGTGTGGGTCGCATCCTGGAGACAAAATTAACCTAATTTGCCCAAAATGCTTAGCATAACAAGCGGCTTTCTATATAGTAGTATGTCACTGATGTCAGCAACGCCTGAATACCTTGTACATGTACTTGTAGAAATTAAGATAATTATTATTATTATTATTATTATTATTCCTATGTGCGCATTATTTGCCTATTACCATGAGTTAGGGACCGCACTGATATCTGATATTATGTCTCTGAACAGGACAAAATTAGGATACTGAGCGACAGAGTGGCGTCTCTACAGGAAAAATAATAGAGATACTATACACTTCAAAGATATATTACAAAATGGATCACTGAGCTATAAAAACGAGCTACCAAGATGTGGAAAACCATCATAGGCAGACAGGTGAAAAAGAGGCGCCCTCATAACCATTTCAAAGATCATTTAACAATACACAAAGAAGACCACTTTTTAACATCTTCAACAGCCACAATAAGAAGATGCAAGTGTAAACAGAAAAAAAATCGAAAATGGCGTCGAATGAATACTAGAAATGTCTTCTCTTAAAAAATAATTGTATATATCAATACATAAGTTGCAGTTATAAATACAGCAACTGCTGTAGTTATACAACACAACAAACATCTGTGTGGTTATATTCTACAGCACAACTCACAGATGCAACAAATCTCGTCAGGGGAAGCTGAACCAAGTCGTTGGCAAGTGATGAGCGTAGTTAAGCTCCGTATAAACTAGGGTCTTAAGCCTCTCTAACGAGAGGCCGGAACGAGGTGATTCGAGGGCATTTTGAAGCTGGCTAACTAAGGGTAAGAGGAGCATAAGAGAGCCGCTGTACACTTGGTCATACAAGCCAGGTATAACAGCTTCTGTGGCTTCTTAGTTCTGGCTTCTTGAATACGACTGAATCAGTGGGATGGTAGTTCTTGTTGCTGTTATTGGTGCTGATGTTGTTGTCGTTATTACTGTTGTTGCTAGATATTATTTACTGTTTTTGTTACTGCTGCTGCTACTGCTTATGCGTTTACAACTGCTACTGGTGCAGCTGCTACTGCTCCTGCCGCTACTGCTCCTGCTGCTGCCCCAGCCAAATGCCTGACTTATTTATCCCTCAATCACCTGCTGATAAAATAACCTGCTTGACTGTTTGCGCTTATCACCAGTTGACACCAGACTCATTACCATAGACAGGTGCGCCGTCTAGCTCATTACCACACACAGGTGTGCCACACAGCTCATTACCTATTCGAATGGTGACCAAACTGCATCCAGGCCCATCACAGGACGATACAACCGTTCATCGAATTACGAACATAAAGATACGATTACTTTTTATAGCTGGCGAAGGGTTTTTGAGGCGAGGAATTGGACCCATCCTCCCAATTCGTTGCGTCAATCCTGATTACACTCCATTCCCCAATTTATGTAACGTTAGACACGGATTTCAGTTCAAGATTTTGCGGCCGAAGTGGCTAGGTTACTGTGCACCCCATGTCCGTCTTGTGCACGGCAGTGGCTAGTTTATTGTGCACCCCCGTATCCATCCTGTGGACGGTAGTGGCTACATGGCTGTCTTTTGTTCACCTCATATGCATCCTGTGGAGGGTAGAGAAAGAGCATATGAATACACAAGAGGCCTAGGAACTAGGCTACAGTTGCCTTATCTATTACAAGCAAATTTAGGATATTTGATCAATATGTCTGGTATCTTATTTTCATTAATAAGATACCTTGACATATCATATAGGTTATTATACTATCTCTATATTCCTCAATAAGTGGACAATTAAGCACATAGTGTTCAAGACAGTGACCACAGGGCTGGCCACATACTTTGCATTTGGTTTGATCATCATCTGTGTGTCTGCCAGACTGCCAGAAGTACTTATGACAAGCCTGAGCAACATCGGTCAGTCTGTTCACACTGCAAGTTGCTCCATAACGTACAAATACACACACTAGCACCCTTCCTAGCACACTGACTACAACAACAGAACCCTTCCTAGCACAATAACACTTTCCCTAGTACAATAGCACTCTTCCTAGCACACACTAGCACAATAGCACCCTCCCTAGCACAATAGCACTCTCCCTAGCACAATAGCACCCTCCCTAGCACAATAGCACTCTCCCAGGCACACACACACTAGCACCCTCCCTTACACACACACACTAGCACCCTTCCTAGCACATACACTAGCACAATAGCACCCTTCCTAGCACACACTAGCACAATAGCACTCTTCCTAGCACAATAGCACCCTCCCAAGCACTCTCCCGGTGGCCTGGTGGCTAAAGCTCTCGCTTCACGCACGGAGGGCCCGGGTTCGCTTCCCGGCGGGGTGGAAACATTTTGATGTGCTTCCTACACACACACACACACACACACACACACATACAACAGGCCTAGTGTCTAATCGACATGTGCCTAGGACAAAAATGGTAACTAACACACTAGCACTCTCCCTTGCACACACACACTTGCACCCTCCCTAGCACACACACTAGCACAATAGCACTCTCCCAGACACATACGCTAGCACTCTCCCTTGCACACACACACTTGCACCCTTCCTAGCACAAACACACGCACAATAGCACTCTCCCAGACACACACGCTAGCACTCTCCCTTGCACACACACACTAGCACCCTCCCTAGCACACACACTAGCACAATAGCACCCTCCCTAGCACTCTTCCAAACACACACACTAGCACTCTCCCAGGCACACACTTGCACCCTCCCTAGCACACACACTAGCACCCTCCCTAGCACTCTCCCAGGCACACACACTAGCACCCTCCCTAGCACACACACTAGCACAATAGCACCCTCCCTAGCACACACACTAGCACAATAGCACCCTCCCTAGCACACACACTAGCACAATAGCACCCTCCCTAGCACACACAGGAGCTGAGTCTCGACCCCTGCAACCACAATTAGGTGAGTACACACTAGCACCCTCCCCTGCACACACACACTAGCACCCTCCCTAGCACACACACTAGCACAATAGCACCCTCCCTAGCACACACACTAGCACCCTCCCTAGCACACACACTAGCACAATAGCACCCTCCCTAGCACACACACTAGCACAATAGCACCCTCCCTAGCACACACAGGAGCTGAGTCTCGACCCCTGCAACCACAATTAGGTGAGTACACACTAGCACCCTCCCCTGCACACACACTAGCACCCTCCCTAGCATACACACTAGCACAATAGCACCCTCCCTAGCACTCTCCCAGACACACACACTAGCACCCTCCCTTGCACACACACACTAGCACCCTCCCTAGCAAACACAATAGCACCCTCCCTAGCACTCTCCCAGGCACACACACTAGCACCCTCCCTAGCACACACTAACACAATAGCACCCTCCCTAGCACACACTAACACAATAGCACCCTCCCTAGCACACACTAACACAATAGCACCCTCCACACCATTCAGCACACTTTTCGTCGCGTCATAACAACAAAAGCGACAATAAAACTGGGGTTTCCACATTCACATAACAATGACGTGAATGTTTGTCGATACGGAGTTGTCGTTGTGCTCACCTTGTTATGATGGCGGGGGTTCGAGGCACCGCACGCAGACGGGCAGAGAGAGAGAGAGAGAGAGAGAGAGAGACAGGTAGACACACACACACACAGAAATCTTGACGTTCCAAGAGATAGGCAGATGTTGAAATACGGACAGATACGTAAGACAGAAATATTAAGACACACTACATATTAACATTCGGGAAGACAAACACACACACACAATTAACATTCAGAGAGACAGATGTTAACATTCAGAGAGACAGATGTTAACATTCAGAGAGACAGATGTTAACATTCAGAGAGACAGATGTTAACATTCAGAGAGACAGATGTTAACATTCAGAGAGACAGATGTTAACATTCAGAGAGACAGATGTTAACATTCAGAGAGACAGATGTTAACATTCAGACAGACAGATGTTAACATTCAGACAGACAGATGTTAACATTCAAACAATGTTAACATCCATACAGACAGATATTAACATTCAGACAGACAGATGTTAACATTCAGACAGACAGATGCTAACATTCGGACAGGAAGATGTTAACATTCAGACATATATTAACATTCAGGCAGACAGATCTTAACATTCAGACAATGTTAACATTACAGACAATGTTAACATTCAGCAACGATCTTAACATTCAGACAACACAGATAGAAGATTTTCAGCCAAGTAGTAGGAAGTGGAATAGTCTAGCGAACGACATAGTGGAGGCAGGAACCATACATAGTTTTAAGACAAGGTATGATAAAGCTCATGGAGCAGGGGAGAGCAGAGACCCAGTAGCGGACAGCGAAGAGGCGGAGCCAGGAGCTGAGTCTCGACCCCTGCAACCACAATTAGGTGAGTACGTTTCCTTCCCAGAAGCGAGTCTTGCCGATTTATTTTAAACAAAAGATATCTTTGCATACCACGTAAGGCGACTGACTCTCTCTTTATTTACAATTATTCTGACGATCGATTTCTTCTCTGACGAAAGTTTTTTTGGTAAAGTTTTAAGGATTGTTTGACTCTGCAACTTATTTTTACATTTCCTTACTCCTGTTCTTTTTCTTCTTATTATTATTATTATTATTATCATCACTATTATTATTTATATTATTAATATCATGATATAATTATCATTACTATTATCATTATTATTATTTATATCATTATTAATATAATGATATAATTATTATTACTATTATTATTATTAATATTATATAAATATCATTATAATTATTATCATTACTCAATATTTTCCCAGCCTACGCCTTCCCATCTGTTCATTCGCATGTTCTAAAGTGACTGTGAACAATGATGAACAGGTGTTGTTCACCTTCCTCTGAACGCCAGCAGGAATCCACCTTTCCAAAACAGGTGGTTTCTTGGCTCCCTCTCACCTGGTGACACAGCCCAGGTGAAGCCCAGGTGAAGCCCAGGTGAAGCCTCTCTCTCCTGGTGTATACAATTCTCACAAGGCCGAGGCAGGTGCTGCCACCTGTCACACGCCTGTATATTGCAAACACCTGCATTTTCCACACATATGCATAATGTACACGTGTAAGCTGCAAGGGAACATATTTGAACACCTGTGTACCATATATTCGAGTGCATAAACTCCTGTTCAGTGTACACTTGAGTGTTATACTGAACAAAATGAACAGGCCTACATGTTGTACATCCTGGTATATTGTGGATATAGTATGCATAATATGCACTGCGAATTGTACAGCTTTGTACTGTACGGAAGTGCGCGGTGTACATCTGAATATATATTACAGACACCTTATAAGTTATTGATAGTCACTATTTTCTCTCTACTACCACTGCTACAACTATTACAACTACTACTAATAATACTGCTATAACTACTACTACTATACTACTATAACTACTACTATTGCAACTACTACTACTTATATACTACTACTACTACTATACTACTACTATTGCACTACTCTACTACTACTCTCTACTCTACTCTATAACTACTACTATTGCAACTACTACTGCTACAACTACTACTACCACTGCTACAACGACTACTACTACAACTACTTATGCAACTACAACTATTGCTACAACTACCACTACTACTGCTCCAATAACTATTACTATTACAATTACTACTGCAACTATTACAACTACTACTGATACAACTACTACCACTACAACTACCATTACTATTACCGCAACTATTACTACCACCATTATTCAAAATTTGTAGAAAGGAATGTGACGCAATGTTGACTTTCAGTCCGCATTATTAATGTTGCCTGATGAAGTAGGCTGTTGCTGCTGGTAGCAGGCACGCCTGCACGACCATCACAGCCTGGCTGATCAGGCAGAAGCTGTGTTAAAATTAGTGAATATCTCATCCACACACTAGTGTCCATCTACACCCACACACTGCAGTGTTGCCACACACACTAGTGTCCATCTACACCCACACACTGCAGTGTTGCCACACACACTAGTGTCCATCTACACCCACACACTGCAGTGTTGCCACACACACTAGTGTCCATCTACACCCACACACTGCAGTGTTGCCACACACACTAGTGTGCAACACCCACACACTGCAGTGTTGCCACACACACTAGTGTGCAATACTGAGTTGACCACCTTGTGGTTGAATACACTGAGTGCAGTGCTGAGTTGGCTAAACACGAAGCTGAGATACACAGTTCTGAGTGTATGTGTATCAAGCACCTGTAAAGTTTATTAACTTGGGATACTCGGAGGAATACTGCACTGTCTGGCGATGAATAGTACTGGAGAGACCTCGGATATTTGGGTGTGGATACTGGCAAAGTGTCTCCTGGAGAGACCCCAGATATCGTAGCGGTATGAACACATCTCAAGCATCTCTCTGCCGGCACGAACACTGCTCTATTATCTCTCTAGTGAGGTATACACTGCGACAGAGTTGAAACTACGAGGTAATCGTCCCAGCTATCACTACCGGATATACCTCACAGAGACCAGTGATAAGGATATATGTCGGTCGGGACAGCGATAAGGGTATAATCACTGTACACAACCACTTTCTATATTCTAAGGAGTATATCGCTCTGATGTGTATATAGTCAGAGAAGCACTTATATACACTTATATACAAAAGGGATATATATATATATATATATATATATATATATATATATATATATATATATATATATATATATATATATATATATCCACGTGGCGCTCTGGCCCACTGGACCACACAATCCTACAGGAATCGAGCACCCAGCGGAGCTGGGTGTTTTACCTTGATCCGAGGTCGTGGTCACAATAATATATATACTGCTTGTGGAGGCTAGTACACCAAACGGGGATTAGAATGAAATTAGCTCAGAGGCACCCACACCACCGTATGTCCTCGGATCGAGGTAAAACACCTGGCTCTGCTGGGTGCTTGATTCTTGTAGAAGTGTGTGGTCCAGTGGGCTAGATCATCATGTGATTTTCGCTCACCATGAGGCAGGGCCAAAACGACATAGGTTCGAATCCTCGGCTAGTTGCAATGTTGTTATTGATTCAATACCACTCGTTCGTGGTCACAAATATATATATATATATATATATATATATATATATATATATATATATATATATATATATATATATATATATATATATATCGTGCCGAATGGTAAAACTGGTCAATCTGCAAGAATTCATTTAAAAAAGTCCTTTCTAAAATTTTCTCTTGAACGTTTAAATATATATTTTTTCATTTATGTTAATATAAAAATCAATGACTTTATACCAAAAGAACCTTAGGAAACTTACCTAACCTTATTATAACAAGCGCAATTTAATTTAGCCTAATCCAACTAAATATATTTTAGGTAAGTTTACAATAATTTAATAATAAACAAATACAATGAAATATATTTTTTTCGTCAGGTTCAGAATCATTTTTGCGAAATTATTGCATACACAAATTTTCGCTTGCCTTATTCGGCAAGAAGAGTGTTGCTATTTAAGCAACGCTCTTCGGCACGACATATACACACACACACACACACACATATATATATATATATATATATATTTACACACACACACACATATATATAGTATATATATATTAGGTAAAACTTGCGATTTTGACTTAAATAACACGCAATTTACATCCCCTTTATTTATTCCTGTTTTCCATTTATACACCTCAATCATATCCCCCCTAATTCTACGCCTTTCTAGAGAGAGCAGATTTAGGGCCCTCAGTCTATCCTCATAAGGAAGATGACACTTCCAATGCCTCCAGCCTCCTCCTCTTCGCTGCAACGTTTAAAGCCTATGCCTCACACCCATATAAGAAAGTGCTGACAACACTATACTCTTGATACATTACCTTATCATTTTTTTTCACCTCCAAAGAGAAAATTCTTTCCTCCCACAAATACTTCAACACACCACCCACCTTTTCACCCTCGTATATTCAATTGTTCACCTCAGAGAGACCCATCTACCGACACGTCCATCCCCAAACATCAAAATATATTCACTTGCTCCATACGTCCTCCATACCCACTCCCTCCATTCTGATATCCAGCATCTCATTTCCTAAACTTTTTGTTACCTGTCATCTCCTTGTCTTTCCCATGTTCACTTTTAATCTCCCCCTCCTTCATCTTCCCCTCCTCCTTCTTCCCCCTTCCCTACCTCTTCCTCTCCTGTGAGTATCCCTCCCCCTCCCTTACTCAGAAGGGATTAGTTCTCTCTAATTAATTTATCCCTCCCAGGGCAAAGAGATGAGTTGAGATGCTGGCTCCTGGGAACAGGTGCTGAGATGTAGCTAGGATGCTGGGACAAGATTTTTGCCCTGCTGGGTTGCTAAGACTGAGTTCACTGCTAGGACAAAGGTCACTGCTAGAACAAAGGTCACTGCTAGGACACAGCTCACTGCTAGGACACAGCTCACTGCTAGGACAACGCTCACTGCTAGGATACTGCTCACTGTTAGGAAAAATGTCACTGCTAGGACACAGCTCAGTGCTGGGATACAACTGAGATGCTACTAGAATATGGTTGAAAGCGCTGCTTCCTGCGCTGCTAGGAGCTGAGAGGCGAGAGGGAACTTCAAGCTGAGACTGTGCTAGGATAATCACCAATAAAGAGAATGGAAGAAGTTGAGATAACACACTTTACGTTTTCTTTTCATTATGTTGTATGATTAAGTGAAAGAGAGAGAGAGAGAGAGAGAGAGAGAGAGAGAGAGAGAGAGAGAGAGAGAGGAGAGAGAGAGAGAGATCATATATGACTATAAAACAGCATACCCGCAACTAGTTTCCAGAGTCTTCCTACTCCCTCGAGCCAGGCCTGGGAAGGGAGGGACCAGGCCTTTCTCCGTTGATTGCCTGGTCAACCAGGCTGTTGCTGCTGGCCTACATGTCCATCACAGCTACAAGTGGCTTACCTGGAAAATGGCTGACCTGTAGGCTACCTGTGGTCCATTCCAGAGATGAACTCGCTCCCCCGGCCCGGTCCCAGACCAGACCTCCTGACTGATAACTGGATCAGTTAGGCTGTTGGTGCTAACGTAAACATAGAGGTTGCCATCACAGCCTGGCTGATCAGGAACTTGTTTATAATTGTGTTTGCTAGACTTGTCTACAAAACTATGATCTCCTTAGTCTTATCTACAAAACTATCCTTGATAATCTTCTCTGTAAAGCACTATTCAAAATACAAATTTTCGCGCTCCTTGAGTATGCCCCACTCTCTTGGACGGCCTCCCTCTGGTTACGTTAGATAATGAGGGGTTTTAAGTCTATGGAGTACACGAGGGTCATTAAGACTGCATATCACCTGTACACCACCAGTCACTACACGAGGGTCATTATGTCACGTGTACACCACCAGTCACTACACGAGGGTCATTATGTCACGTGTACACCACCAGTCACTACACGTCTCTGTCATCTCACCCACGCCTCTGCCCTCTCACCCACGCCCTCCCTTATTCCTCTTGCCCTCACCCACGCCCTCCTTCGCACCCTCCCTAAATTCCTCCCCCTCCCCTGCCTCCCTCCTCCCTGGATATATTGCTGGCCGCTGCAGGAAGAAAAAGTGCTCTAACTTCAGCCCACCTGAACCCCTCAGCTGAAATGGCCTCCTCCTCCTCCTTCTTCTTTCTCCTATTCTTCTTCCTTCTTTTCTCCTTTCTTCTTCACAATCACCATGCATCATATTATTATTATTATTATTATTATTATTATTATTATTATTATTGTATTAAACACAATCACTAAACCCCTTTGGGTCTTACAACCCCTGGGGGAAATAGGAGGCATTTGGGTTCCATCCAAGGAAAGAGAGGGTAGCTTCAATACCTTGGATCAAGAGCCTCTCACTAGCATCAAGGCCATATTTCAAGTTCAGGGAAAGACTCTTGGGTAAAAATTTTTTATAGCACATCGGCCGTCTCCCACCTAGGCAGGGTGACCCGAAAAAAAGAAGAAACACTTTTATCATCACTCACGCCATCACCAACTTGTCAGAGACGTGCCAACATCATAGCTCAGATGCCTCTCCAAACTGCAATATTTCCACTCCTCCTCCCGAGTGCAGACACTGTACTTCCCACCTCCAGGACTCAAGTCCGGCTAACCGGTTTCCCCCGAATCCCTTCATGTTACTTTGCTCACACTCCAACAGCACGTCAAGTTATAAAATCCAACTGCCTTCACTCACTCCTATCTAACACGCTCACACATACTTGCTGGATGTCCAAGCCCCTCGCACACAAAACCTCCTTTACCCCCCTACCTCCATCCTTTCGTACAGCGACCCCTACCCCAGCTTTCCTCCACTATACATCCTATCTTGTTCCATCCTCTCTAAATGTCCAAACCACCTCAACAACCTCTCTTCAGCCCTCCGGATAATACTTTTAGTAACCCCGCACCTCCTTCTAATCTACAAACTACAAATTCCTTGCATAACATTCACACCGCACACTGCCCTCATACACCACATCTCCACTACCTCCAGCCTCATCACCGTACAAACACACACACAAGACTCTCACTATAATTACCACTGACACACACAAGGCTCTCACTATAATTACCACTGACACACACACAAGGCTCTCACTATAATTACCACTGACACACAAACTCACTATAATTACCACTAACACACACAAGGCTCACTATAATTACCACTGACACCACAAGCTCTACTATAATCACCACTGACACACACACAAGGCTCTCACTATAATTACCACTGACACACAAACTCACTATAATTACCACTAACACACACAAGGCTCTCACTATAATTACCACTGACACACACAAGGCTCTCACTATAATTACCACTGACACACACAAGGCTCTCACTATAATCAAGAGACACACGCACAATATAATACATGACATCATAATAATAAAAATTTCTACAAGTACATGTACAAGGTATACAGGCCAGCTGACATCAAGCTACTATATTACTAAAAAAGCTCACTGTTATGCAGAGCATTCGCACAATAATATTATTATCCCAGGATGACCCACACCAGTCGGATAACACCCAGGTACCATTTTAATGATGGGTGGACATAGACAACCGGTGTAAAAACAGCCCACTGTTTTTACCTGCCGGGAATCGAATCCAGACATCGAGTCCGTGAAGTGAGGCCTTTTAGCCATCAGGTCACGGGGCACCGCAAGTTCTCTACATCACCATACACACACCAAGCTCTTAATACTATCACCACACACCACATGCTATACACACACCAAACACACACAAACACACACACACACAAACACACAACACACACACACACACACACACAAACACACACACACACAAACACACACACAAAGCTTTCACAATGAACTAAAACACTTTCATTAACTTTTATACCAAGAAATGGAACTTAAACAGGTTTAAACCAAAGAAAGGAAGTAAGGAAGAAAGGAACAGTGCATAAGTGTTCGCAATAAAGCTAACAGAATCCTTGGCTTCATATCAAGAAGTATAAATAATAGAAGTCCTCAGGTTGTTCTTCAACTCTATATATCTCTGGTTAGGCCTCATTTAGATTATGCTGCACAGTTCTGGTCACCGTATTACAGAATGGATATAAATGCTCTGGAAAACGTACAAGGAGGATGACAAAGTTGATCCCATGTATCAGAAATCTTCCCTATGAGGATAGACTGAGGGCCCTGAATCTGCACTCTCTAGAAAAGCGTAGAATTAGGTGGGATATGATTGAGGTGTATAAATGGAAAACAGGAATAAATAAAGGGGATGTAAATAGCGTGCTGAAAATATCCAGCCAAGACAGGACTTGTAGCAATGGTTTCAAGTTGGAATAGTTCAGATTCAGGAAGGATATAGGAAAGCATTGGTTTGGTAATAGAGTTGTGGATGAGTGGAACAAACTCCCGAGTACCGTCATAGGGCTGGGACGTGTAGTTTTAAAAATAGGTTAAATAAATACATGAGTGGGTGTGGGTGGGTGTGAGTTGGACCTGACTAGCTTGTGCTACTAGGTCAGATGCCGTACTAATTCCTTAAGTGGAAATGACCTGACTACCTGGAGTTTACCTGGAAAGGGTTAACTCCAGGTGGTCAGGTCTAAGCAGGGGAGTGATGGACTTGCCTTGCATGGGTCAGTAGGCCTGCTGCAGTGTTCCTTTTTTCTTATGTTCTTAAGAGTGGTTCCAACTCCTCGGATAAAGAGCCACTTTTTCTTGCTCTTAACGCTAATGGGAAGAAAGAGCAGCTGGTGAGAATAACAGCTTCAACAGATTATTTTTATTTATGTAAAAACTATGACAATATCGGCGCCTTTGTCGGGCGCCATGACAATGATGTCTCTGATGTCGCTAATAATGAAGAGAAAGTTAATTAGGCTTAATTATTAAAGCTGTTAGTAGGCATTAATTTGTCAAAGTCTACTGTTAAATCCAACCTGTTACTTTTATCTAGTGTCATGATAAAAATTAATAATAATATTATTACTATTATTAATATTATTTTCATAATTATTTTTATTGTTATTATTTTACCAAAGGGATTTTTTTTCCATATATGCCTACGACTATTTCTGAAAATGGTCGTATATTTGCACGAGAAACTCTACCATTCACTGGGATTTAGTGATGTCAGTTTGTTGTAGTCGTGTCTGACTGACTGACAGAGTCAGTTGCTTTTAGTTGACTGTATCAGTCATTCAGTCATGCAACTCTTACTAATAGTTCGTTTTTTTTAATTTGTCGTCGTTCAAACTGAACAACGAGGTGACTCAGGTAATATCTGCTCCCTCACCCTTAACACTAGTTCAGAAATATCACGCTATAGCGAGTGTTTGTTGTACCAGAACACTCTCTACTCCCTGCACTGTCACCACAATCGTCATCACCACAGCTCCTTGCACTGTCATTATAACCACCCCTAGTTCCATCACCACAGTCACCATCACACTATCATAACCACAGCCACCAATTCTCAATATCAACACGAGCTGCCTCATCACTATCATCACAGCAGCTACCACTATCAAAACACTATCGTCACTGCCAACGCAATTACCGCTACTCCGACCGATTCTCCTGTCACCATCACCACCACCACAGCTCACTATTTCCCCCCACACAAAATCAGCAGTCACCACCAATGTCAGCCTAACATCCACCACCAGCGCGCCACAATCAGTTCTTCCACCTCTATCACCATCAAAGCCACTCCTCTCGCCATCAAATCTCCCACTTTCACCACCACCATCACACCTTCAGCATCTAAGTAAAGCCATGAACTCAGCTCATGTTGACGTTGAGACAGGTGGGTGTGTCTCTGCGTCAGCTGTGTTTGTTTACATCCGTCAGCTGTGTCTGTTTACATCCGTCAGCTGTTTTCCTGCCGTGTTGCCAACTGAGGAATTTCCTCACACCACGGATTACACCAAGGACACCAACCTGTGGGAGAAAGAGAGGAAAATTAAGCGTTATTTCACCGTAGAGGGATTGCAGGATTACTTCTACGAGAGGCAGAATCTCGGGAGGATTTACGCTTGGAAATTTATGCTGGTATCAGGGGTTTGTGGATTATTTGGGACCTGTAATGGAGATTTACCTCAATACTTAACACCAAACGTGTGCAAAGGCAGGGGGATTAATTTCGGCAGAGGGGAATAAATCCACAGGATTCAAGGGGAAAATTTATGATTACCTGGAATTTTTTTTTGTATAAGTTACTGAGGTAAACAATGAGAAATAAATTTTGAGTTTATCTGTGTGTGTGAATAAGTGTATCTCTCTCTCTCTCTCTCATAATATTCTAAGAACCTCACATGAACATTTTCTCGTAAATAATTTTACTCCCCATGAAATCCCTAGCCCATGTAACTCGCTCTCTATCTCTCTCTCTCTTATTAACCACCTGCCAGGAGTCAGCTGATAATGAACCCAGGGTCATTAACACACCTGTAAAGAACACCTGTATATTAATCACCTGGGAGATAATAAGACATCAATCAAAGAAGAAAATACACAAGACGGAGCCAAAACAACGTGAAATTAAGAGATTAATTAAGCTGGCTTGAGAGAGAGAGAGAGAGAGAGAGAGAGAGAGAGAGAGAGAGAGAGAGAGAGAGAGAGAGAGAGAGAGAGAGAGAGAGAGAGAGAGAGACAGACAGACAGAGTAAGACTAATTTTCCCAACATTTACAGGAGTGAAGACAGCTGTTCTCACCAGGCAGAGTTTGCTGTGACGGGTCAACTAATTCCCTTTATTTACCCAGAGTGTTATCACCGCACCGCAGACACTGTGCTCATTACTGGGGAGGTCACCGGCACATTACTAGTGACACTGGTGCATTACTAGTGACACTGGTGCATTACTAGTGACACTGGTACATTACTAGTGACACTGGTACATTACTAGTGACACTGGTACATTACTAGTGACACTGGTACATTACTAGTGACACTGGTACATTACTAGTTACACTGGTACATTACTAGTGACACTGGTACATTACTACTGACACTGGCACATTACTAGTGACACTGGTACATTACTAGTGACACTGGTGCATTACTAGTGACACTGGTACATTACTAGTGACACTGGTACATTACTAGTGACACTGGTACATTACTAGTGACACTGGTGCATTACTAGTGACACTGGTACATTACTAGTGACACTGGTACATTACTAGTGACAGTGGCACATTACTACTGATACTGGCACATTACTACTGACACCGGCACATTATTAGTGACACTGGCACATTACTGCTGACACTGGTACATTACTAGTGACACTGGTACATTACTAGTGACACTGGCACATTACTACTGACACTGGTACATTACTAGTGACACTGGTACATTACTAGTGACACTGGTACATTACTAGTGACACTGGCACATTACTAGTGACACTGGTACATTACTAGTGACACTGATACATTACTAGTGACACTGGTACATTACTAGTGACACTGGTACATTACTAGTGACACTGGTACATTACTAGTGACACTGGTACATTACTAGTGACACTGGTACATTACTAGTGACACTGGTACATTACTAGTGACACTGGTACATTACAAGTGACACTGGTACATTACTAGTGACACTGGTACATTACTAGTGACACCGGCACATTACTAGTGACACTGGTACATTATCTGTAGTATCGGTGGACCTCCGGCAAGACAGTGATGGAGTGATCGATGGTGGAAGTGTTTCTTCTTTCTCGGGTCACCCTGGGAGACGGCTCCTTTGTTAAACATAATTAGGGACACAAAGTTTTGATGATAAAAAAAAAAAGGTATTTTTTTTACGATAATGTTATATTTAACTTCGCGAGGAAAATGTTGTGTTAAGTTTAGAAAAAAGTTTGATCAAAGTTAAGACAAAGTTTTAGCAAAGTTTAGAACGAAGTTTTATCAAAATTAAGAACGAAAGTTTTATGAAAATTAAGAACGAAGTTTTATGAAAATTAAGAACGAAGTTTTATCAAAATTAAGAACGAAGTTTTATCAAAAGCATCAAAATACGTTTTGCAAATTTTTTAAACTTGATTTCACTGACGTATTTCTTATTTTTCACATCTGAATATTTCTTTGAAGTTCAGTGACTCAGGCTCCTGGACTCAGGTTCCTGGACTCAGGCTCCTGGACTCAGGTTCCTGGACTCAGGCTCCTGGACTCAGGTTCCTGAACTCAGGCTCCAGGACTCAGGCTCCTGGACTCAGGTTCCTGGAATCAGGCTCCAGGACTCAGGCTCCAGTACTCAGGCTCCAGTACTCAGGCTCCTGGAATCAGGCTCCTGGAATCAGGCTCCAGGACTCAGGCTCCAGGACTCAGGCTCCTGGACTCAGGCTCCAGGACTCAGGCTCCTGGACTCAGGCTCCAGGACTCAGGCTCCATGACTCAGGATCCTGGACTCAGGCTCCAGGACTCAGGCTCCAGGACTCAGGCTCCTGGACTCAGGCTCCTGGACTCAGGTTCCTGGACTCAGGCTCCAGGACTCAGGCTCCAGGACTCAGGCTCCAGGACTCAGGCTCCAGGACTCAGGCTCCTGGACTCAGGCTCCAAGACTCAGGCTGTACGGTTCATATTTCTAATGGCTAAGCCATAGCTGTTCACGTGATCACCATGTGATCCTTGGTTAGCCAATCATAGGCCTGCCTTTTGAACGCCCCAGCGCCGTGCGGGCCAGCAGTCAGTTCCACTCGGATAGGCATAGCAGGCGGACATAGGCATAGACTCTCAGCTCCCATATATCTAACGCCTCATTAAACACTACCCTACCAAGCTCATCATTAGTATTTATTACCAAATCTATGCAAAGAACCCCCACAACACAAATGGTGGCAGCTTGTGGGCGTAGATTTTGAGTAATTTGAGCAGATTTGACAAGAAGAAAAAGCGGGTGTGAGAGAGTGCCGCTGCGGGCGTCAATATCAACAGACGCCAGCGACTCACCTTCCCTCACCTGTGACGTCACTCATCCAAGACTCTTCTGAAGCAGTGTCTCCAGTCTTCTGGCTTCTAATTGCAAGTAAACCTCCGAAGAGTTGATCTGGGTTTTGCAATTAAGCCAGTTTATGGGAAAGAGCCTAAGCCAGCCTACAGTCATCCAGTGTCTCCTGCCATCCACCCAGTTCTTCACTGCTGTGTGCAAGAAACAGCATTCAGGTCCACCAGTCCAGAGGGCTAATCCAGCCTCTTCCAGAAATCCAGACATACAAGTAAGCCAGTCGTTTCTTCAGCAAAGCCAGTTCCTTGAAGTATTGTCTCCAATCGCTCTGTGCTACAAGTTGGACGCTTGTCAGAGTGATATTCACCATTCCTGTGGCTTATTGTACAAAAAGCCACCTGGGTTAGAGGGTTCCAAGGCTGTGAGAATTAGTGTACTGGCCAAACGCCGTGACGTCATCTCAGCGTGGGTGTCTCAGGGAGTCGAGCAGCGCTGACGTCATCCCATGCTCGCCGCATGGGATGTAAACAAACCACCCGCTCACACCACCTCTACCAGCCAATATTTTGTGGTATTTTCTACCCTACCTATGGCACCAGCAGCATTGTTTCCGGCTCACATAGCAAATCGAGAGTGTCTCCCTTCATCCCAGAGCGCCAACGTAAAAGCTTGCTGCGTGAGTTCCTCGTGTAAGCGCATTTCTCCAAGATCGTCAGCAGTCACCACCAGCCAGCGTCCAGGAAAATATTCTCCCTCTACCTACATTCGCCGTTCATTTATCAACAGTAGAGAGACTATTCTGTATAGACATTTGTGTGTGTGAGACATTTAAGCAGTGAATTTTCTTAGTGTCATTTAAAGACTTGTGTTTTCAGTATTGCAAATTCATTTACATTATCTCTTACAGCTTTTCCGAGTGTTTTGTCTCGCATTTTATGTCTATATTCTTTTGTGTAATTTTCTAAACGTGCAGTAAGTACTTTTGTGTACCCAATTCCTTTCTGTGACTTGAGTTCAGTATAATATTTTTTTTCCAGTTCCTCAGTGCAGTATTTAATTTGTTGCTTATTATTTCTGTGCTGTGTTAAATATTATTTCAATGTTTATGCCCCAGTGTTCCTAGTTGCATATTTCATTTTCCTGTATGCCATTCATTGTGCTCCATTATCAGTTTTTATCCAGTGTCTCACCTGTTTTAATTCTATAGCCAGTATACATTTTTTGTCAACCAGTGCCTCATTTTTTTTAAATTTTTGCAGAAGCTGTTCATAGAACATATTTTGTCTGAAGCAAGAACTATCTCTTTATAAATAATTTTACATGCAAGATCTTATTGCATAAATTATCACAATTCAGTGACTGAATCTTGTTGTGTTGTAT
>WNWK01037335.1:10000-18579 GCA_009830355.1 Cherax destructor | reverse complement strand
CCTCTGAGGTAGATTTGGGGGGTGGCACAGTGACCTTCACAAGCGGTCCTACACGTGTCTCACCTCTGAGGTAGACTTGAGGTAGCAGCAGTGACCCTCACAAGCGGTCCTACACGTGTCTCACCTCTGAGGTAGACTTGAGGTAGCAGCAGTGACCCTCACAAGCGGTCCTACACGTGTCTCACCTCTGAGGTAGACTTGAGGTAGCAGCAGTGACCCTCACAAGCGGTCCTACACGTGTCTCACCTCTGAGGTAGACTTAAGGTAGCAGCAGTGACCTTCACAAGCGGTCCTACACGTGTCTCACCTCTGAGGTAGACTTGAGGTAGCAGCAGTGACCCTCACAAGCGGTCCTACACGTGTCTCACCTCTGAGGTAGACTTAAGGTAGCAGCAGTGACCTTCACAAGCGGTCCTACACGTGTCTCACCTCTGAGGTAGACTTGAGGTAGCAGCAGTGACCTTCACAAGCGGTCCTACACGTGTCTCACCTCTGAGGTAGACTTGAGGTAGCAGCAGTGACCCTCACAAGCGGTTCTACACGTGTCTCACCTCGGAGGTAGACTTGAGGTAGCAGCAGTGACCCTCTCAAGCGGTCCTACACGTGTCTCACCTCGGAGGTAGACTTGAGGTAGCAACAGTGACCCTCACAAGCGGTTCTACACGTGTCTCACCTCGGAGGTAGACTTGAGGTAGCAGCAGTGACCCTCTCAAGCGGTCCTACAAGTGTCTCACCTCGGAGGTAGAGTCCAGGTAGCAGCAGTGACCCTCACAAGGGTCCTACACGTGTCTCACCTCTGAGGTAGACTTGAGGTAGCAGCAGTGACCCTCACAAAGCGGTCCTACACGTGTCTCACCTCGGAGGTAGACTTGAGGTAGCAGCAGTGACCCTCACAAGCGGTCCTACACGTGTCTCACCTCTGAGGTAGACTTGAGGTAGCAGCAGTGACCCTCACAAGCGGTCCTACACGTGTCTCACCTCTGAGGTAGACTTGAGGTAGCAGCAGTGACCCTCACAAGCGGTCCTACACGTGTCTCACCTCTGAGGTAGACTTGAGGTAGCAGCAGTGACCCTCACAAGCAGTCCTACACGTGTCTCACCTCTGAGGTAGACTTGAGGTAGCAGCAGTGACCCTCACAAGCGGTCCTACACGTGTCTCACCTCGGAGGTAGACTTGAGGTAGCAGCAGTGACCCTCGCAAGGGGTCCTACAAGTGTCTCACCTCTGAGGTAGACTTGAGGTAGCAGCAGTGACCCTCACAAGCGGTCCTACACGTGTCTCACCTCTGAGGTAGACTTGAGGTAGCAGCAGTGACCCTCACAAGCGGTCCTACACGTGTCTCACCTCTGAGGTAGACTTGAGGTAGCAGCAGTGACCCTCACAAGCGGTCCTACACGTGTCTCACCTCTGAGGTAGACTTGAGGTAGCAGCAGTGACCCTCACAAGCGGTCCTACACGTGTCTTACCTCTGAGGTAGACTTGAGGTAGCAGCAGTGACCCACACAAGTGGTCCTACACGTGTCTCACCTCGGAGGTAGACTTGAGGTAGCAGCAGTGACCCTCACAAGCGGTCCTACACGTGTCTCACCTCTGAGGTAGACTTGAAGTAGCAGCAGTGACCCTCACAAGCGGTCCTACACGTGTCTCACCTCTGAGGTAGACTTGAGGTAACAGCAGTGACCCTCACAAGTGGTCCTACACGTGTCTCACCTCTGAGGTAGACTTGAGGTAGCAGCAGTGACCCTCACAAGCGGTCCTACACGTGTCTCACCTCTGAGGTAGACTTGAGGTAGCAGCAGTGACCCTCACAAGCGGTCCTACACGTGTCTCACCTCGGAGGTAGACTTGAGGTAGCAGCAGTGACCCTCACAAGCGGTCCTACACGTGTCTCACCTCGGAGGTAGACTTGAGGTAGCAGCAGTGACCCTCACAAGCGGTCCTACACGTGTCTCACCTCTGAGGTAGACTTGAGGTAGCAGCAGTGACCCTCACAAGCGGTCCTACAAGTGTCTCACCTCTGAGGTAGACTTGAGGTAGCAGCAGTGACCCTCACAAGCGGTCCTACACGTGTCTCACCTCTGAGGTAGACTTGAGGTAGCAGCAGTGACCCTCACAAGCGGTCCTACACGTGTCTCACCTCTGAGGTAGACTTGAGGTAGCAGCAGTGACCCTCACAAGCGGTCCTACACGTGTCTCACCTCTGAGGTAGACTTGAGGTAGCAGCAGTGACCCTCACAAGCGGTCCTACACGTGTCTCACCTCTGAGGTAGACTTGAGGTAGCAGGAGGGAAGATGATAGCCAGTTCCTAGTGTTCACTGATAGTTTCTACAAGTGAATGTAAAGAATGAAATACTAAAAAGGAACACGGTATGCAAAATACAAGAACACCCAATAAAATTAAAGGAACACGTGAATGACCTGGGAATAATTATGGCAGCTGACCTATCTTTAAATATTCTGTTAGTGGGATGGATTGTGAAGGACGTGCCTAGTGTGGGCCAACAGGCCTGCTGCTGTGGTCCTCCTTTCTTATGTTCTTAAATGTCATGACAGCCAGGAAAATGAAGGGGTAAATAATGAGAACTTTCAAAACAAGAGAAATACCCCAAACATGAAAGCACAAACTCGCTTGTGGTCTCTCGTTTTGAGTACTGCGCAATGTTGAAGGCTCTCTTAATTAATGACATGACAGATACATAATAATAAACCAGGAAGGTGCTTGAGGGTCAGCTCTTAAATCTACACACTGCCATAACAACATGCTGCAGTGAGGGATGTGGATCTACACACTGCCATAACAACATGCTGGAGTGAGAGATGTGGATCTACACACTGCAATAACAACATGCTGGAGTGAGAGATGTGGATCTACACACTGCCATAACAACATGCTGGAGTGAGGGATGTGGATCTACACACTGCCATAACAACATGCTGGAGTGAGGGATGTGGATCTACACACTGCCATAACAACATGCTGGAGTGAGGGATGTGGATCTACACACTGCCATAACAACATGCTGGAGTGAGGGATGTGGATCTACACACTGCCATAACAACATGCTGGAGTGAGGGATGTGGATCTACACACTGCCATAACAACATGCTGGAGTGAGGGATGTGGATCTACACACTGCCATAACAACATGCTGGAGTGAGGGATGTGGATCTACACACTGCCATAACAACATGCTGGAGTGAGGGATGTGGATCTACACATGCCATAACAACATGCTGGAGTGAGGGATGTGATCACACACTGCCATAACAACATGCTGGAGTGAGGGATGTGGATCTACACACTGCCATAACAACATGCTGGAGTGAGGGATGTGGATCTACACACTGCCATAACAACATGCTGGAGTGAGAGGATGTGGATCTACACACTGCCATAACAACATGCTGGAGTGAGGGATGTGGATCTAACACTGCCATAACAACATGCTGGAGTGAGGGATGTGGATCTACACACTGCCATAACAACATGCTGGAGTGAGGATGTGGATCTACACACTGCCATAACAACATGCTGGAGTGAGGATGTGGATCTAACACTGCCATAACAACATGCTGGAGTGAGGATGTGGATCACACACTGCCATAAAAAACATGCTGGAGTGAGGGATGTGGATCTACACACTGCCATAACAACATGCTGGAGTGAGGATGTGGATCAACACTCCCTAACAACATGCTGGAGTGAGGATGTGGACTTACACACTGCTCATAACAACATGCTGGAGTGAGGATGTGGATCTACACACTGCCATAACAACTGCTGGAGTGAGGATGTGGATCTACACACTGCCATAACAACATGCTGGAGTGAGGATGTGGTACAACTGCCATAACAACATGCTGGAGTAGAGGATGGATCTACACACTGCCATAACACATGCTGGAAAGGGATGTGGATTACACATGCAAACAACATGCTGGAGTGAGGGATGTGGTACAAGTCTTCAAAAAAACATGCTGGAAAGGATGTGGAAGTCTATACACGACAACAACATGCTGGAGTGAAGTGTGAAAGTCTTCAAGAAGAAACACGTGAACAAGGTACAAGTCTCAAAAGAAACACTGCTGGAACAAGTGTACAAGTTTCAAGAAGAAACACTGCTGGAACAAGTGTACAAGTTTCAAGAAGAAACACTGCTGAACAGTGTACAAGTCTCAAGAAGAAACACTGCTGGAACAAGTGTACAAGTCTTCAAGAAGAAACACTGCTGGAACAAGTGTACAAGTCTTCAAGAAGAAACACTGCTGGAACAAGTGTACAAGTGTTCAAGAAGAAACACTGCTGGAACAAGTGTACAAGTTTCAAGAAGAAACACTGCTGGAACAAGTGTACAAGTCTTCAAGAAGAAACACTGCTGGAACAAGTGTACAAGTCTTCAAGAAGAAACACTGCTGGAACAAGTGTACAAGTCTTCAAGAAGAAACACTGCTGGAACAAGTGTACAAGTCTTCAAGAAGAAACACTGCTGGAACAAGTGTACAAGTCTTCAAGAAGAAACACTGCTGGAACAAGTGTACAAGTCTTCAAGAAGAAACACTGCTGGAACAAGTGTACAAGTCTTCAAGAAGAAACACTGCTGGAACAAGTGTACAAGTGTTCAAGAAGAAACACTGCTGGAACAAGTGTACAAGTGTTCAAGAAGAAACACTGCTGGAACAAGTGTACAAGTCTTCAAGAAGAAACACTGCTGGAACAAGTGTACAAGTGTTCAAGAAGAAACACAGCTGGAACAAGTGTACAAGTGTTCAAGAAGAAACACTGCTGGAACAAGTGTACAAGTGTTCAAGAAGAAACACTGCTGGAACAAGTGTACAAGTGTTCAAGAAGAAACACAGCTGGAACAAGTGTACAAGTGTTCAAGAAGAAACACTGCTGAAACAAGTGTACAAGTCTTCAAGAATAAACACTGCTGTAACAAGTGTACAAGTCTTCAAGAAGAAACACTGCTGGAACAAGTGTACAAGTGTTCAAGAAGAAACACTGCTGGAACATGTGTACAAGTCTTCAAGAAGAAACACTGCTGGAACAAGTGTACAAGTGTTCAAGAAGAAACACTGCTGGAACAACTGCTGGAACAAGTGTACAAGTCTTCAAGAAGAAACACTGCTGGAACAAGTGTACAAGTGTTCAAGAAGAAACACTGCTGGAACAAGTGTACAAGTCTTCAAGAAGAAACACTGCTGGAACAAGTGTACAAGTCTTCAAGAAGAAACACTGCTGGAACAAGTGTACAAGTCTTCAAGAAGAAACACTGCTGGAACAAGTGTACAAGTCTTCAAGAAGAAACACTGCTGGAACAAGTGTACAAGTCTTCAAGAAGAAACACTGCTGGAACAAGTGTACAAGTTTCAAGAAGAAACACTGCTGGAACAAGTGTACAAGTGTTCAAGAAGAAACACTGCTGGAACAAGTGTACAAGTCTTCAGAAGAAACACTGCTGGAACAAGTGTACAAGTCTTCAAGAAGAAACACTGCTGGAACAAGTGTACAAGTGTTCAAGAAGAAACACTGCTGGAACAAGTGTACAAGTCTTCAAGAAGAAACACTGCTGGAACAAGTGTACAAGTCTTCAAGAAGAAACACTGCTGGAACAAGTGTACAAGTCTTCAAGAAGAAACACGCTGGAACAAGTGTACAAGTCTTCAAGAAGAAACACTGCTGGAACAAGTGTACAAGTGTTCAAGAAAAACACTGCTGGAACAAGTGTACAAGTCTTCAAGAAGAAACACTGCTGGAACAAGTGTACAAGTGTTCAAGAAGAAACACTGCTGAACAAGTGTACAAGTCTTCAAGAAGAAACACAGCTGGAACAAGTGTACAAGTTTCAGAAGAAACACTGCTGGAACAAGTGTACAAGTGTTCAAGAAGAAACACTGCTGGAACAAGTGTACAAGTCTTCAAGAAGAAACACTGCTGGAACAAGTGTACAAGTCTTCAAGAAGAAACACGCTGGAACAAGTGTACAAGTGTTCAAGAAGAAACACTGCTGGAACAAGTGTACAAGTGTTCAAGAAGAAACACTGCTGGAACAAGTGTACAAGTCTTCAAGAAGAAACACTGCTGGAACAAGTGTACAAGTCTTCAAGAAGAAACACTGCTGGAACAAGTGTACAAGTTTCAAGAAGAAACACTGCTGGAACAAGTGTACAAGTGTTCAAGAAGAAACACTGCTGGAACAAGTGTACAAGTGTTCAAGAAGAAACACTGCTGGAACAAGTGTACAAGTTTCAAGAAGAAACACTGCTGGAACAAGTGTACAAGTCTTCAAGAAGAAACACTGCTGGAACAAGTGTACAAGTCTTCAAGAAGAAACACTGCTGGAACAAGTGTACAAGTCTTCAAGAAGAAACACTGCTGGAACAAGTGTACAAGTCTTCAAGAAGAAACACTGCTGGAACAAGTGTACAAGTCTTCAAGAAGAAACACTGCTGGAACAAGTGTACAAGTGTTCAAGAAGAAACACTGCTGGAACAAGTGTACAAGTGTTCAAGAAGAAACACTGCTGGAACAAGTGTACAAGTCTTCAAGAAGAAACACGCTGGAACAAGTGTACAAGTCTTCAAGAAGAAACACTGCTGGAACAAGTGTACAAGTTTCAAGAAGAAACACTGCTGGAACAAGTGTACAAGTCTTCAAGAAGAAACACTGCTGGAACAAGTGTACAAGTTTCGAAGAAACACTGCTGGAACAAGTGTACAAGTGTTCAAGAAGAAACACTGCTGGAACAAGTGTACAAGTCTTCAGAAGAAACACTGTGGAACAAGTGTACAAGTTTCAAAAGAAACACTGCTGGAACAAGTGTACAAGTCTTCAAGAAGAAACACTGCTGGAACAAGTGTACAAGTCTTCAGAAAAACACTGCTGGAAAAGTGTCAAGTGTTCAGAAGAAACACGCTGGAACAAGTGTACAAGTGTTCAAGAAGAAACACTGCTGGAACAAGTGTACAAGTGTTCAAGAAGAAACACTGCTGGAACAAGTGTACAAGTTTCAAGAAGAAACACTGCTGGAACAAGTGTACAAGTGTTCAGAAGAAACACGCTGGAACAAGTGTACAAGTGTTCAAGAAGAAACACTGCTGGAACAAGTGTACAAGTCTTCAAGAAGAAACACTGCTGGAACAAGTGTACAAGTTTCAAGAAGAAACACTGCTGGAACAAGTGTACAAGTGTTCAAGAAGAAACACAGCTGGAACAAGTGTACAAGTCTTCAAGAAGAAACACTGCTGGAACAAGTGTACAAGTCTTCAAGAAGAAACACTGCTGGAACAAGTGTACAAGTCTTCAAGAAGAAACACTGCTGGAACAAGTGTCAAGTGTTCAAGAAGAAACACTGCTGGAACAAGTGTACAAGTCTTCAAGAAGAAACACTGCTGGAACAAGTGTACAAGTGTTCAAGAAGAAACACTGCTGGAACAAGTGTACAAGTCTTCAAGAAGAAACACTGCTGGAACAAGTGTACAAGTGTTCAAGAAGAAACACTGCTGGAACAAGTGTACAAGTCTTCAAGAAGAAACACTGCTGGAACAAGTGTACAAGTCTTCAAGAAGAATCTGTACAAGCACCAATGGCTAGATCAACCAGTCTGTGATGAATACGTTGGCCAGCGGGCCGCTAGCAACAACAACCTATCTGACCAGTGGTGTTGTGCTGATACAGAGTCTGGAAACCCATCAAAGGTATATTAAAGGTGTCTCAGCTCGCAGGAGCCTCCAGGAAGGAAGATGGATGCCAATTCTTCCAGTAAAAACTCCGTGGCAAGCAAGATTCTCAAAGCAAAAAGAACAAGTCGCAATTCTTGTACCTTTTTCTCTCTCCCTCCTCACTCCCTCTCTCCACTCCTCCCTCCCTCCTCCATCCCCACATTAATAGCCGTCCTCCTCCTCCTCCTTCTTTCTTTCCTGCCCTCCCAACTCTTGCCTTCAAACTCTTTTTTTCCATCTCCCTCATTTTGTTTTTATTTGACTTGTAATCGCTTCCTTTATTATTCTTATATATTATTATTTATCATTATTATTATTATTATTATTATTATTACTATTAGTAGTAGTACTACTAGCAGTAGTACTACTAGAGCTAGTAATAGTAGTAGTATTGTTATTGTTGCTGTGGTAATACTATGCCCAGTTATTTTCAGACCTGATATGGTTTAGTAGTGAGACTATGAGGCTCACAACCGAAGGATCACAGGCTCAATTCAAAGGGCTCAACTTGGATACCTTCCACAAACCCTGACTCTCCCTGATCACCTAGCAGTAGAGAGAAAAACTTGTTTCAGCTGACTGTTGTGGGTCGCATCCTGAAATGTGTAAGACACTCCAGTAGTTGTGTAAGACACTCCAGTAGCTATATATATATGTGTATATATATATATATATATATATATATATATATATATATATATATATATATATATATATATATAAAACACTGTTCTTGGCCTGATGGATTATATCATACCTTCTCTTAAAGCTGTGTATGAACTACTGCTAATTTGTTTGACAGGTCTTAACGCAACACAAACTGTATAAATCTCTGATCTGAGGTATACAAATTGTT
>WNWK01037335.1:0-5000 GCA_009830355.1 Cherax destructor | reverse complement strand
ACACACATAACTAACACCACCAAAAGTACACACATAACTAATACCACCAAAAGTACACACATAACTAACACCACCAAAAGTACACACATAACTAACACCACCAAAAGTACACACACAACTAACACCACAAAACTCATTCTGAGACGCACAATTCACCACAAATTCTGAGGTAGAAACTGTCCAGCAACACCTGACTGACACACAGACACTCATCAACACTAACTGCTAAAACTCTGACAAGAAACAAGACTTGGGAGGTGAAAACAAGAGGGAATCACCTCTGTTATACAAGTTGTGGGGACTCGATCCTACACTTACTAAACTATAAGATAAACACACAGATCTTTTCTCAAGATTGATGGAGTGAACACATGGACTCCAGGCTCAGGGACTGATTACCTCAAACTACTCTTCTTCCACCGTTCTTTGTATTGGACTGAAGAAGCCACTTTCTGGAAAGACGTTTCGTCAATAAAGATTCCCAAATGTCGCACAAGTGTCTCATTCTTCAAGTTGTCACTTTTCAAAAATACTTACGTCAGAATCAGTCAGTATTCCACAGTACTTACATCAGTATCAGTCAGTATTCCACAGTACTTACATCAGTATCAGTCAGTATTCCACAGTACTTACATCAGTATCAGTCAGTATTCCACAGTACTTACATCAGTATCAGTCAGTATTCCACAGTACTTACAAAAGTATCAGTCAGTATTCCACAGTACTTACATCAGTATCAGTCAGTATTCCACAGTACTTACATAAGTATCAGTCAGTATTGCACAGTACTTACATCAGTATCAGTCAGTATTCCACAGTACTTACATCAGTATCAGTCAGTATTCCACAGTACTTACATAAGTATCAGTCAGAATTCCACAGTATTTACATCAGTATCAGTCAGTATTCCACAGTACTTACATCAGTATCAGTCAGTATTCCACAGTACTTACATCAGTATCAGTCAGTATTCCACAGTACTTACATCAGTATCAGTCAGTATTCCACAGTACTTATATCAGTATCACTCAGTATTCCACACTACTTACATGAGTATCAGTCAGTATTCCACAGTACTTACATCAGTATCATTCAGTATTCCACAGTACTTACATCAGTATCAGTCAGTATTCCACTGTACTTACATCAGTATCAGTCAGTATTCCACAGTACTTACATCAGTATCACTCAGTATTCCACAGTACTTACATAAGTATCAGTCAGTATTCCACAGTACTTACATCAGTATCAGTCAGTATTCCACTGTACTTACATCAGTATCAGTCAGTATTCCACAGTACTTACATCAGTATCACTCAGTATTCCACAGTACTTACATAAGTATCAGTCAGTATTCCACAGTACATACATCAGTATCAGTCAGTATTCCACAGTACTTACATCAGTATCGGTCAGTATTCCACAGTACTTACATAAGTATCAGTCAGTATTCTACAGTACTTACATCAGTATCAGTCAGTATTCCACAGTACTTACATCAGTATCAGTCAGTATTCCACAGTACTTACATCAGTATCAGTCAGTATTCCACAGTACTTACATCAGTATCAGTCAGTATTCCACAGTACTTACATCAGTATCACTCAGTATTCCACAGTACTTACATAAGTATCACTCAGTATTCCACAGTACTTACATCAGTATCAGTCAGTATTCCACAGTACTTACATCAGTATCAGTCAGTATTCCACAGTACTTACATCAGTATCAGTCAGTATTCCACAGTACTTACATCAGTATCAGTCAGTATTCCACATTACTTACATCAGTATCAGTCAGTATTCCACAGTACTTACATCAGTATCAGTCAGTATTCCACAGTACTTACATCAGTATCAGTCAGTATTCCACAGTACTTACATCAGTATCAGTCAGTATTCCACAGTACTTACATCAGTATCACTCAGTATTCCACAGTACTTACATCAGTATCAGTCAGTATTCCACAGTACTTACATCAGTATCAGTCAGTATTCCACAGTACTTACATCAGTATCAGTCAGTATTCCACAGTACTTACATCAGTATCACTCAGTATTCCACAGTACTTACATCAGTATCAGTCAGTATTCCACAGTACTTACATCAGTATCAGTCAGTATTCCACAGTACTTACATCAGTATCAGTCAGTATTCCACAGCTTTATCAAGAATATCTGACTAATACCTTGGTGGATCTTAAGGTTCATCTTCTGAGACCTGGTCACACACCGGGCCGCGGGGCCGTTGACACCCAGAACCCTCTCCAGGTATACTCCAGGTATATTAACATACCCGCTGAACTTCCAGTAAGTGTGCGTGAGCGTGTTAGATAGGAGTGAATGGAGACAAATGGTTTTTAATACTTGACGTGCTGTTGGAGTGTGAGCAAAGTAACATTTATGAAGGGATTCAGGGAAACCGGCAGGCCAGACTTGAGTCCTGGAGGAGGGAAGTACAGTGTCTGCATTCTGAAGGAGGGGTGTTAATTTTGCAGTTTTATAACTGTAGTGTAAGCACGCCTCTGGAACAGTATGACAAAGTGATGAGAGTGAATGATGAATAGAAAGTTTTATATATTATATATTTATCTCTATGTGAAATTATCATATATATAATATATATATATAGTATATGATGCTTATCAAGATGTAGAAGGCGGGGCCAGGAGCTGTGTCCCAACCCCTGTAAATACAATTTAGTACACACACAAAAGTGGACAGGGACAGAATGTTTCAGTCATAGGGATGTTAGTAAGTATTTTTTCAGTCACAGAGTTGTCAGGAAGTGGAATAGTCTGGGAAGTGAGGTGGTGTAGGCAGGAGCCATACATAGTTTTAAGACGAGGTATGATGTAGCTCACGGAGCAGGGAGTGACTTAGTGGCAACCAGTGAAGAGGCGGGACCAGGAGCTATGAAACGACCCCTGCAACCACAAAGAGGTGATTACACACACATACACAGCTTCAAGAGTAGATATGACAAGGCACAAGAAGCCAGAGATCAATAATGTCCATCAAAATGGTTGTAAGAGTGTCAGTCCTCGACTCTACACTCCTCAAGTACTTTATACCCATCGACTAGTACTCAGTGAGTACACAAAAACCTTGCTAAACACATCGAACCAAAAGCTCCAGCTGCGGGTCATATGACTAAGACCAGCGTCAGGAAACACTTGTCCTGTTTCCTGACAAACCTTACCAAAGCCCACATCGACAACGCTGGTATCATGGCAGCTTCCTGGGCTATTCTGACCGCTACAAGAGCAAAAAATACGCTGTTTTTTGACAAGGCCATCTCCCCACAAGTGACTTTTTTCACATCGACCACAACTTCTTGTAATGCTTAACACATTAAAAACCAAATACCTTATTATCACCACAACTATGACGTGAAAAAAGCAGTGTGCTCAGTTGTTTTTTTCACCTTCTTCACAGCAGTTCCATCTTGTATCACTCAAATTCACTCCACATTATTTATATATGTGTATTTTAGTTGAGCGAAAAACTTGGGAAATAATTCTAAACCATTTAAGATCTTAGTTTTTCCTGTAAAGGGAAAAACATATATATTTCTAGATTTTTTAAGATGAATCTCAATATTTTAAAAGTCGATTACAGTCATTTTTATGGGGTAAGTTGATTTAAGGGAGCAGGTGGATATTCAGACACCCTGGCTACCCTACCTTGGCTACCCTACCCTGGCTACCTTACCCTGGCTACCCTACCCTGGCTACCCTACCCTGGCTACACTACCCTGGCTACCTTACCCTGGCTACCCTACCCTGACTACCCTACCCTGGCTACCCTACCCTGACTACCCTACCCTGGCTACCCTACCCTGGCTACCCTACCCTGGCTACCCTACCCTGGCTACCCTACCCTGGCTACCCTACCCTGGCTACCCTACCCTAGCTACCCTACCCTGGCTACCCTACCCTAGCTACCTTACCCTGGTTACCCTACCCTAGCTACCTTACCCTGGCTACCCTACCCTAGCTACCCTACCCTGGCTACCCTACCTAGCTACCTTACCCTGGCTACCCTACCCTGGTTACCCTACCCTGGCTACCTTACCCTGGCTACCCTACCCTGGCTACCCTACCCTAGCTACCTTACCCTGGCTACCCTACCCTGGCTACCCTACCCTAGCTACCTTACCCTGGCTACCCTACCCTGGCTACCCTACCCTGGCTACCTTACCCTAGCTACCCTACCCTAGCTACCCTACCCTGGCTACCATACCCTAGCTACCCTACCCTGGTTACCCTACCCTAGCTACCTTACCCTGGCTACCCTACCCTAGCTACCCTACCCTGGCTACCCTACCCTAGCTACCCTACCCTGGTTACCCTACCCTAGCTACCTTACCCTGGCTACACTACCCTGGCTACCCTACCGTAGCTACCTTACACTGACTACACTACCCTGGCTACCCTACCCTAGCTACCTTACCCTGGCTACACTACCCTGACTACCATACCCTGGCTACCCTACCCTGGCTACCTTACAATGGCAACCCTACCCTGGCTACACTACCCTAGCTACCCTACCCTGGCTACACTACCCAGGCTACACTACCCTAGCTACCCTACCCTGGGTACCATACCCTGGCAGTGGTCACCCGAGGTTTAGTGTGGAATACAAGCAGTAATCAACCAGGTAGACAGATGGTGTTACGGGGTCGGTGTCCGTGTGGTGGATCTTAGTGAAGATATGACAGTGAGATGATAAGGAGGTTGTAAGTAGCGTTATCTCAGTGTATATACACTGAGGGCAGTGTGTCTTACTGTATATACACTGATAACAGTGTACCTCAACGTATACACACTGAGAGGGCTGCATCTCAGTGTGTATACACTGGTAGTTTACATTAATCAGTATTTTAGGTATTAAAGTATTCTTGACTGGTGGTGTACAGGTGACATGCAGCCTTAATGACCCTCGTGTAGTAGATAGACTTTAAACCCCATTAACCAACCTTAATGACCCTTGTGTAGT